>JAHWFP010027969.1:34832-49238 GCA_023313725.1 Lithobius niger
TTGCTTGCACCAAGCGAAGGAATGCATAACGGCATTTCTTTTAACGAAACAAACTAGCCACGACATCCTTAATTATTGAGTGAAAATTTGGTACGACCTCGTGTAACTGGGAGCGAGCTGTAAAGATTAACAATATCACCGCCGCTAGATGGCGCCATGGTATTTTCGTTCACTTTTCAATCGGTGATAGTGCCACTTTAAGCTTATGTTCATTTCAAAATAATTATTCTTTCGACGACTTTCTCAGGAAACTATCAACGTAAAAAAGAAACTAAGTAAGTAATAGTATTAACGGTTGCTCAGCTTTTTTTTTATTTACTTATTTTTTTTTATTGCAACGGAGCTCCGTTTAATTCCACTCCAATGCGACCTTTGTATCCGCATCACGAAATAACCACTGCGTCAATTAAAACCAGATTTGTACATTGCTAGCGTTACACCCAGCGGTGGTTTAAAAAATATTAAATTCGGGCATGCTGTTTAGGAATAATCAAGGTGAAAAAAAAATAGTTTCCGAAGCGCGAAAATCTGCCGCATCGTTAGTGAATATAAAGATGGATGTAATGCACGCTCAAATTCCTGCCAGCATTAATTCTCAACTGGACTGCAAATTTGGTGCTTTCCAACAAAATTCTTCAAATTTGCGGATGCATTGTCTGCTTAAAAACGCAAAGTCGGTAAACCGATCATCACACCCGCCGTCGACGCAACCCAGCAGCCCGCTATGAAAACAAATGGACAAAGAAACAAGATGCGATGACGCAAACGAAAAGATAAGCCCAAAAGCTGCTCCAATGCAACAATCCATTGCAATCGTTTCGCTCCGTTTTGTCGACAGAGTAGGCTAACTGATGACGTCCTAGTATTCTTGAATACGCATAGTAGTCGTTGTCGGCTTCTCAACCATTCATTGCGCTGCGTTGCATTGCTACGTTGTAGTCTAGCTTACTCGTTGTGTGTTGTGTTGTTGTATGCTAGGAATGCCTTTTGTAAAGGTGTCCAGGCTACCCGCCGTCACCCTATGGCGGCCGCGTAGCCCTCCACACCTACAGATGAGGACGGCTGTAAGTATAGACGACGAGTCACGCAATTTAGCTGGAGAAATCCAAGTAGAAAACCCAGGATCTTTGACATGCCACAATCGACATGAGCACGAGGCACCACATGCATCTTTGCGTCTTGAGTTCGAAAAGTTGGTCGGTATCGGTGGTGTTGATTTCGTTAGAAAAATTGGGTGGGAGTGGCATGAATGTGGTGTCCTACGGAGACGGAACGTTAAACGAAAAAGTCTATACTCTTATTTAAATTTATACCACGGCTAAGAGGTCAGGCTAACTAAACGCCATGCTAAATTTCCATACGTTAAATCCAGTTAACCGTGACCGGAATTGTGCGTCATCGCAAAAATCGTTGGTTAACAAGTTACCCCACACTTTTGCCGATAACTCACACTTTTGCCGATAACCCTCACTTTTGACACTCATGCAGATCACACGACCGTGAACGTACCCACACCAACAAACAAATACAACGTACAAACAAGTAACGCAATAAAAACATAGAAAAAGAATTACTTAACTTGCCGGAATGTCCCGAATCTCATAAATCTCACATGTCTGGCTCATAGCTAAACTTATTCAGTCCGCCTAACCCCCGCCTCCACAAACAAAAATGGAATGACCTTCATTCATACCGATACCCCATTACCGTATTTTTTTTTAACAATTCTCAAACTACAAACGCACAAAATGAATTACTTACCTTCTCAGAACGTGCCTGCACAATGTCATTCTGTCCCTGCTGTCTCATATCGAAGTTTATTCACTCTCGAACAGCTTCGAAAATACGAACGAGGTTACCAGCGTGGAATCTTGCCAAACGACGCGTGTATCTCCTTCCCACCACTCCCCCCTCCCTCTGCAAACTTGACCCAAAGGACTCGTCCGTCTACCACCCACCCCTCCCTCCATAAACTAAAATGGAATGACCTTCATTCATATCAACATACTGATTGATTACCGTTTTAATTAAATACGAGTTAGCTTGACGTCCCAACCGTGGTATAAATCATTTATTTCCGCCCTCGACTTATTTGCATACTTGAGCCGGGCCAATAATCGCAGCCGTGGGTTACAAATTCGATAACCGATCGTTTCACACCAATAACTATTACTTAAAGCCTGTGTTTGCTAGTAAATTAATCGTACGGTTCCTACCATACGGTCCCTACCAGCGTTAGCACTCACCCAACTCAAGGTTTTGCGTTTGTAACTGCTTAGAGTCTAACAATTTTTTTTTCGCACGAAGGAAGAACAACTACGTTTGTCGAGGAATGGGGGAGATGAGGTTAATATTAATTAACAATTGTACAAAAATGAATAAAGGCCGCTTTTTCAATTTTATGGATGGTATTTTTTTTTGGGGGGGAGGGGGTATGCGAGCAAATATCGTACTTGGTGGCCTCAAATGGTGTTTGGCTGGCACTGATCGTACAATGCCTCGCATGCAGAGATCATTGGGGCGTTCAACCTAACATGAACATAAGTCTAGCTTCTCCGCCAACATCTGACATGGCAGATTGAACTGCCTAGGGTAGGTTAAAAATGCTAAAATTCTATCGTATCACCATCCCCCCCCATGCTCAGATGAGGTTTACAATTTTATCATTTGTAATAACCAATATAAAACCAATCCGAATCACGTGGTTTGTGTAAAATTATGTTTCTTACTGAAACTATGCACTAGAATACAATATTTTTTTGAAGACGATGAAACATCTCACGCCTACCTCTCCTCCTACTGTTCTCCTCCTTTGCACCACATTTTTCTCTCCCATTTCCGCCCAAGAAAACATGGCGTAAATAACTACTTCAAATAACTATTTTAAAGAGACATTAAATCCTATACAATGAATGTTTATTTATACAAAATATTTTGCTTATTTTAGTTATTTTTACTTTCACTTCTTCATACAATTTAATGTGAGACGTGATTGCCTTCTATTTATTTATATGTATATTGTTTACTTGTAAAAGAGTACTTCTATTAACTCGCACGTACTAATAATAGCCACTGTCCGAAAATAATTGAACACAGGACTCCAAAATTACAGCCGATAGCCCCCGGCCCCAACAACGTTTTCTTCATGATTCTGTCTTCCAAAAGATCTCTTTATAGAAAGAAAGGTGAGCGAAGAGGTGGGGGGGGGGGGGATGGCTAGGCAAGACAAATTCTTCATTCATACCTTGACTACGTCACTTTGTAGTAGCAAACAAACCAAGACTAACAAGCTAACCTAAGTTGGGTACACTAATTGAGTAGCTACAACACCGAACACTTTCCTGCCACGTATACATGGGACTGTTTACGTGTATCCCACAATGAATCGATTCATTCAACTCACAATTTAAAAACCAGGTCTTTACAGGTTGCTTTTTTATTTTCGATCACTGCATTTTAACAGGTTTTTTTTTCCACAGGCATTTGCCGCACTAGCCTTGGTAACATTGAGTCAAGGCTATCCAATGTTGCCATTAAAGTCGGAAACCGAAGAAGATGAAAACACGGGCATCGTCCTTCAACGCAATCGAAGAGAAGAAGCCGACACATCAGGACTCCAGGACCGAGGTCTGACGTTTATCATCAATGGACAAGCAGGAAGTGGAGGAAACTCTGGTGGAAACAACCGACAACCCGGCAACAGACCATTCAGAGGTGGCGGTGGAAACTTCCGAGGCCAGGGAAACGGCAATCGAGGAAATGGAAACTTCCGAGGACAAGGAAATGGCAATTTCCGAGGACAGGGAAATGGAAACTTCCGAGGACAGGGAAATTTCCGTGGTCAGGGAAACTTTCGAGGTCAGGGAAACTTTCGGGGTGGACCACCAAAAAGAGGGTTCAAAAATGAAGGTAACAACAGAGACGAAGTCATAGACAATGACAACACCAACCAAGGGGGTGGTGGTGGAGGTGGAGGTGGCGTGGGGGTGTGCATTTTGTGCATTGGGCTGAGGAACAATCCAACCACATTGAAACCGTGAATGTGTCAAGAAATAACTGTTGGGTTTCTCCTGCCCTTGTGAAGTAGTGAAGTATATTTGTTTTTTCGTAAGTCTGTCCTTGCACTTGAAAGTTTCAGGCTGCTTTAAGTATTGGACAAACTGAGCTTTTCTCACAACGCTTTTGGAACTGGTGTTCTGAGCGAGGTACTAGACTCAAAATGAGGTTTGTCGAGGTTTGTCCCGATTTTGACAGGACATTTACAGGGTTAGTGATGGGCTTTTTTTTTTTATTATTTCTAATTTTTGTGTTACGTACTATTAAACAAGGATTGGGTATCTCCAGGAGAGTTTGGTATCCGGTAACCTACAACATTCCAATGACAAAACTGCTAAACTAGACCACAAGCAAACCAGAGAGTTGACAGGCGACACAAAAGAGGGGGAAAAAGCCTGATTTTTGGGTGTTTACCTATTTTTTTAGAGCATGATTGCTGCAATTGAGACCTTGCTGGAACGTAGGTGTAAGTGCAAAATGTTAGATTTGAGAAAAACAGCCTCAAAGTTGTAAAAAGTTGCTGCCGTTGAAGTAACAAACATAACCATAATTTGTCTTGGGGGATGCTAGTATGCGATTTGCACGGCATATTCCATTGTGTATATTCCATGTAAAGCATATACTCGTGGCTATAAGAAGAATTAATAAGATGCACTTACGCTCTTTTTCAAGAAATCCTTACGTAAGTTACGCCCTTTTTCCTGAAATCCTATGGTAAGTTACAACCAACGCAGCAAGGAAATGCTGACATCTAGCGATAAAATCAGCAATATCTCTCACCAGGCGCCATCTAGCGAGTTAGCTGTATACTATTCTGAATGTTAGAAGCTTGAGGCATGCAATGCTGTACGGTACTTAAAAAAAAAAGTCTGGGGGGTTAAGTGTACTTACGCCCTTGTTCCAGTATGGGCATCAATTTGTCTACAATAATCGAATAACAAGTAGTGTTGCACGGTATACTGCTATACTCGCGGTATTGACGGTATTAGTATAGTTCCTTTTGTAGCAACACGGTATAGGGCAGTGACACAATGTAGTATTATTGTTTATAACTCTATGCTGGAGCCAGTAACGGGGATAGCTGCAAGGGTCACTGGGGGGGGGGGGAAGAAGGGCGTCTTACTGAAGCCAATGCTGTTAGGCGGATTTCTTAGGCCTATAACGCGCGATTTTTGTCTATTTGTTGGCCGTTGCTGACATTTTTAAGCAAGTGGAATCTTTTCTTTTCCGATTACAGCCTATCAGCATAAGGGATTGGAGAAAACAACGTTTTTTTAAGCCTATGAAAGCCGCTCTCAAAGCACTGCCTTGACTAGAAGTGCCGTTGTTTAACCCTCCATTTTAATCCAGTGCCCCTTGCAGCTATCTCTCTTGTAGCCAATATGACGTCACATGACGCTGCTCTATTAACGCAGCAGCAGTATTATATCTAGGGTTATGGTGACGATGGCCATTCCCAGACCAGCTTTGCCTTTTTTTGTTGTTGTTGAATGTCAACAATTCCTTTAACATAGTTAGCATGGAGGTGTAGAATGTGACACGCGCGACTGAAATCCGCTGTAGGGAGAGCCCACATTGTGGAAGGGGAGGATTGAAAGGGGGGAGGGAGAAAATCCGCAGTGAACACGTTTAGTATTTCAATGTTGTTATGGCATCCAATCAGGACGAACGCGAGGTCCCGTTATTGGTAAAAAAAAAAATTAAATGCAAAAAGTCAGATTTCGAACCGATTTGGTTTTGAATGCGATTTAAAAAAAAAACGCTTTTATTTTAATTTGTCCATTTTAAACTTATTTATAGCAAATTAAACCGATTTCAGCGGGACTAGAGTCAAACAAAACATTTTAACCATAAATCCTCGTCAATTGGTGTTGATTCTTTTGTGCTAAAGTTGCTCGCCCGTGGTGAAATGCTACAAGTGTGTAATTTGCTTTAGATAATGCAGAATACTAGCACACAATTTTTTCGTAAATTACCTGATATTACCCTGGTTGCCATTTAAAAAAAGAAACGGTACTATACAGTCCTACAAACATTTGACACCGCTTAACACTAATAACAAGCGTCGTAATTTACGTAAAACCCTAAAAATCGAGCTTTATTCCTCTTTTAAAAAAACAGTCAACTCTCAGGTTAGCCTGTAATCTGGTGTAGTTCACACCAAGAGGGGAGCGAGGTTTTTATTTCTGCGTTTCTGATCAATCTGCGCAATGGAATTTCCTAGCAAATTTGTCCCTCTTACCTTCTGACGTCATGGCTTTGGCTGGAGGTGTGACAAACCTCTGAGGTCACTCAGTTATTTTCCACATTTGGGTTTATTTGGCTTTCTTTTAAGTACGTAAGAATAGCTAAAGCTTGTAGCACACTGCTCCGTTCCGTCACGTCATGTGGCAGGCCGTCAACTTTCTGTTTGGATTAAAAAGCATGTCAATTAGAGGAACCGCGTATACTGCTCCGTCCCGTTCCGTGACGACCCGACGGCTGACAAACGGAACTGTCGAGGAAGAATCCTTTCAGTCGAAAACTGATCGCATCAGAGAAGTGTACGTACCTGCTGTCAGTCGACAGCCGTAGTCGTCTGTCACAACGCTTTTCCCTTACAAAATACAGATGCGAACCTATTTCAGTGGCCTTCTGGGTTTAAGCGTCGTCATCCCCGAGTGTAAAGAATTAATCCCTAATTTACTACAACTTTCTAGTTATTGTGTGCGCGGCTTATCTCGAGTCCTGTGGGTATATTATGATCGGCTACGTCTTCCTGGTGGGGCCGGCTTTAATCGACGGCCGCCATTGTTTTTGCAACTATTTTGGATATTAACAAGACACTCTGCTACCAAAAACATACAATCGATTATTTGTGGTCTTTCTGGGGCGACCTCAAGATACGCCGCGGACACTATAACTTCCTACTTAAGGTCACTACAAGGTCCTTCATTTGCACTGCCAGTTTGGGCTCGATCAATTAAAAAAACTCAGTGGAGCCGACTGAAACGGGTAGCAACGGAAGCAATGTGCGCTGGATCCGTTGCCGTCAGTCATCGGAACAGAACGGAACGGAGTGGTGTGCTACAAGCTTTCGAGTTAGCTACCGAAAAATTAAAGAACATAAAAAAAAAACCCTTCAGAGTTCCAACATAATAGCGACGTGGTTCCTGGCCAAGGCCAACTGAGATTGAAGCTGCGTTCCTCGCTGCACAGTACAGCGAAAAACTCAGCTTCAATCGCAGTTGGCCTTGCCCCTAGCGTGTTGGGAAAACTCTTATCCTCGTATCAAATCCTTTCCATTAAGTTTTAGGCTGTGCTTATGGAGGAAAGCCGTCTCGTGAAGACAAACTTCTTAACTTTGCGTTACTGTTCAACACAACAGCCGCTAAATTTCAATTTCGACTATAGTGACGTTGGTGACCTCACATTTAATTTGTATAATAAAGTTACTAATATTCGGTAAAGCATTAACTAAAATGTTTCACGTTTTGTACATACATCATCACTAAAAATTAATTAAAAAAATTAAAGAATAAAAGTAAAGAATAATGACTAAGTGTATTTGTGAATTTGGGATATCAGAACACGATAAAACTTAACAACTTTAAGCACATAAACACGGAAGAACTGTGCCAGCACATGCTGTCAAACACAGACGAATAAACACAATGCGGGCATACTGTTTGATCCAGCAACATCCTTAATAAACAGACAAAGCTTTTTACAGATATTTTTTTTTAATTAATTAATTGCACTGAAATTTATGTATATAAAACTTAAATTTAAAGATAAACTGACTTAATTTTTTAACTAGACCATTTCAAATAGAGAGTGAATAATCCAGAGTAATTTCCATAGCTTCTGGAGGAGTCTGGTGGCCTCTCACACTACCCTGATCGTCAGACAGAGTTCCCACCAAAATACCGAAGTAAATTTCCCTGAGTTTTCTAGGTTTTACTGAGTAATTGAAGTAAATTTCCAGGGTGTTTACCGTAATTGTTGGAAGGAAGTTTTTTTGCACACATTTAACCAGTTTTTCTGCTTATCGTGCAAAAAACTAAAGCGCCCCATTTAATAAACTTCTAGGTGTCAATACAGAAAAAACAGGATAACATTTTTTTAAGGCAGCATTTTAACACAATAGTTTTTATGCACTTTTAGGCTTATTTGAACCATTATTAGTTTGTTTGTTTTTTCCCTGAGTTTTCCAGGTTTCTTCTGAAAAATCAAAGAATCCCTGAGTCTTCCCTGATTTTCAAACGTATAGTTTATATTCCCCGAGTTTTCCAGGTTTCTTCTGAAAAATCAAAGAATCCCCGAGTCTTCCCTGGTTTTCAAACGTATAGTTTAAATTCCCCGACTTTTCCAGGTTTCTTCTGAAAAATCAAAGAATCCCTGAGTCTTCCCTGATTTTCAAACGTATAGTTTAAATTCCCCGACTTTTCCAGGTTTCTTCTGAAAAATCAAAGAATCCCCGAGTCTTCCCTGATTTTCAAACGTATAGTTTAAATTCCCCGACTTTTCCAAGTTTCTTCTGAAAAATCAAAGAATCCCCGAGTCCTCCCTGATTTTCAAACGTATAGTTTAAATTCCCGAGTTTTCCAGGTTTCTTCTGAAAAAGCAAAGAATCCCTGAGTCTTCCCTGATTTTCAAACGTATAGTTTAAATTCCCTGAGTTTTCCAGGTTTCTTCTGAAAAATCAAAGAATCCCCGAGTCTTCCCTGATTTTCAAACGTATAGTTTAAATTCTGTGAGTTTTCCAGGTTTTCCAGGCTGGTGGGAACCCTGTCAGATATAAGGGAGTTTTCTAGGGTCCTCTTTCCAGATATTGATCCTATCATCGTTCCTCATGTTGCTAAGCTGAAGTCTGCTACTACTCAGCCACCATTACCAACTTTAACATTACATACAAATGGAGAGAACGTTTACTTAACCGTTATTACCCTTTAAACAGAGTGTGTTGATAATAAACACTAAATACCATTTACCTTTGAAAATATTTGTACTTCAAAAATTACTTGACCTATATGACTTCCGCTATTGATTTGAACTCAAATCTATAAAATCAACATAGAGGAGAAATCAATTTAGTAACAAACAAGTTACACACAAGGTAATGCATTAAGTATAGCACACGATTGGTAAGAACGGATTGGTTAGAACACTGCGAAAAAAGCTGAGAAATACAAAACGTCTCTCTCACTACATTAATCGTCAATGGCACCTGTCCAATTCATTTAAGCCTAACCTTAAACTTGTGAAATATTGTTTATTGTTTACTTGCACTCATTACTGAATTAAAAGCTTAGGTAACTTCAGAAGCAAGTTGCTTTCCCTCCTTGTTCATAACCTTTGTGGCCACCAGATCTTCACGGAGAACGATTGAACTAACACCCAGTGACGCAGCTAGATTTTTCCAGGAGAATGCAAGGAAAAAAAGTAGGCCACAGAGTGAATCATTGCGACAGAGTGAATTATTACACTCTGGGCAGAGTGAGTTGATAATAAACACTATAAATACCATTTACTTTTGAAAATATTTGAACTTCAAAAACTGCTTGAGCTATGGCATCTGCTATTGATTCGGCTCCAAATTTAGAAAATCAACATAAGACAAATCAATTTAATAATAAACGCACAAGGTAATTGGAATAAGTATAGCACACGATTGGTAAGACTTGATTGGTTAGAACACTGCGTACAGAAAGCTGAGAAAGACATAAACGACATCTTTCTCCCAAGATCGATCGTTAATGTCACCTGTCCACTTCAGTTAGGCCTAACCCTTTGCCTTGTGTTTTATTATTTATTGTTTACTTGCGTTAATTACTGAATTAATTTGCTTAATTAACTTCAGAATAAAGCGTTGTTCATAATGTTTGTGGCCACCAGGTCTCCACTAAGAAAGATTGAACCAACAGCCAGTGCCGCAGCTAGCCCTTTCCAGGAAAAATACGGATGCAAACCTTTTTCCAGGAAGATGCAACGCCAGTTAGTAGATCCCCGCCACAGAGTGAATTGATACCACAGAGTGAATTATTGACACAGCAAGGCCAGTAAGTAGATCCCCACCACAGAGTGAATTGTTACTACAGAGTGAATTATTGCCACAGCAAGGCCAATAAGTAGATTCCCGCCACAGGGTGAATTGTTACCACAGAGTGAATTATTGCCACAGCAAGGCCAATAAGTACATCCCCGCCACAGAGTGAATTGTTACCACAGAATGAATTATTGCCACATCAAGGCCAATAAGTAGATCCCCGCCACAGAGTGAATTGTTACCACAGAGTGAATTATTGCCATAGAGTGGCAGTTTACCCTTTGGGCAGAATGAATTGATAATAAACACTAATATATGATTAAATAAATAAAGAAATCACAAGGTAAAGGGTAAACGAAGCAAGCAGTCTGCATTAAAGACTGGCCTTGTGAGGATACACAATACACTAGTCTGAGAAAGAAAGAAAAAACACCGTCTAATGTCACTGCCCCGGTAGCACAGTGGTTAGAGCTACCCGGCTAGTAAACGGGAGGTCGTGGGTTCGAGTCCCAGTCGGGACAGTTGTCTTTTCTTTCTTTCTCAGACTAGTGTATTGTGTTTCCTCACAAGACCAGTCTTTATTGCAGACTGCTTGCTTCGTTTACTAATATACGACTTTTGAAAATGTTTGAATTTCAAAAATTGCCCCAAATTTCGAAAAATCAACAAATAAGAGAACCTCTTAGCCTCGTAAATTTAATAACAAACAGGTAATCTTAAAGGGATATACCTCCCAGCGCCATTTTTCTCGATCCTCCACATCAAGTACGGCCCCAAAGGTCTATTTACTTACAGTTAGTCTTTCCCTTGCTAAAAATCCGTTTTAAAATGTGGCGTCTAGGAGATTTTCTGTTGAATATTACTAACTTTATTTACGTTCGTCCCGAACATAAATGATGCAACGCGCGCCTACAATGACCTTGGAAGTTTTATCTGTATATGCGCAGTATTAATTTTAATCGTTTGCTAGTAATTACTATGAGACCAAAAATCTAGAAGGCTAATGCAGTAAAAATTAAAATTAATTATTTCAATAGATCGCCGAAGCAAAATTACAAGACACTATTCTAGAAAATTATAAATTGTGATTTTTAAATACAAGAATCATTTCGGTTTTTGACGACACAGTCAATGGGTTCACGCTGGCTGGACTATTACGCGAAATGCCAATTGAGACAGTAGCTTCGTTTTTCCCTGCGAGGAACGAATCTACCGTCTGAGTTGACCTTAGCGGTGGTAAATACGCGGATGTGATCGTCGCGTGGGTGTTGTGAGGCAGGCGGAAGGTTATAAGGCAGGCGGTATGTTGCTTTAAGGTAATGGATTAAGTCTAGTGCACGATTGGCAAGACTAAATTGGTTGGCGCACATGACGTAGAAAAGGCTGAGAAAGGCATAAAGGCATGTTCATGTTCACGTTCATACTGGCTCAAGGCGGTCTTAAGGCCACCCCTTCGAGAAAATGGTCGGCGAATCCAGTAAATCATTTTAAACATCAAAATTCTAACTACTACATGCACACCTCCGCAAAAAATCGTAACATTCTAACCAATATTTTTGGAAAGGAAAAAAAAACCAACTTCCCAAGTTTCATCACATGATTTGATAAAAAAAAAAACTTGTTTTTTAACAAATCCAGTTAGAAGTTCAACAAAAAGCACAGAATTAGTGGAACTGAATTAAAAACAAAACGCTTTACAGATAAATGTATAAAGTGACATAATTTTGTTAATTTGTGCGCAAGTAACCCCCCCCCCCCCCCCCAACTGTCTTCCATGAAAAATTGAGGACCAAAGAGACTCCCTATCCACATGGGGCGAGGGGTAATCGTCTAACTGGAAGAACGTGGAATTGGAAGAATTGGAAGAACGTGTACAGTATAATGGAAAATCTTCTAACAGGAAATTTGTATAATGGAAAATCGTCTAATGTCCCTGCCTCGCTTGCGCTGCATGTAACATATAAACACACAACATCAAAAACCGCAGGTATATTATTGTTCAGTTAGACGTTTATCCATTATACGATATTCCGTTCAGATGATTTTGCCAGATTTTTTATTTATGCAGATATTAGACAATTATCCCATTAGACGATTTTCCAGTTAAAATTTCGTCCGACACCCCATCCACACCATACAATTTTGCGGTCGTCGTTAGTTTTGGCATCATTTTTTACTTCATGTTTGGGTCCCCCTGCCTCCTGGGACCTGGGGCAAAAACAACACCCTTAATAATTGTGGTACTATGAGCAGCTTCCGAGTTCGACTGGCTCATAAACATTAAACACATCAAACATCTCCGTACTCCAGTAGCTTATCTGGTAAGTAAGCTTATCTGGTAAGTAAGCTTATCTGGTAAGTAGCTTATCTGGTAGCTTATCTGGCTAGTAGATAAATTGTCCTGGGTGTGGCGGAATGCCGTTGGGGGGGGGGACGTGAGGAGCATCTCTTCGTTGTCATTTTTTTTTGGGGGGGGGAGGCGGGGGGGGCGTTCGTCCTGCAAAGAGAATTACTACTGACTGGTCTAATGTTTGTATGACTGTTTTTTAAGTCCCCTCCTCCCTAAAAAGTTTGTACGACTGGCTGGCCTACTTGGGGGGGGGGGTCCCCCAAACAATGGGCCAGTCAGTATACTTCTGACATGGCACACTAAACAAATATTAGTTGGTGCTCAAGTATGATATTTGAGCGCCAACTAATCATGTGTTGAAAATGCATTTTTTTCCAAAATTTGGAAGGGGGTGCGGGTTAAAAAAATTGAACGAGTATCTCGCATATTCATATATTCATTCTCGTTCAATTGTTTGAACTCTCACACCCTTCCAAATTCGAATAAAATGGCATTTTCATTACATGATTAGTTGGCTCTCAAATTATTATAGAGCCATTATTAAAATGGCATAATCATTACATGATTAGTTGGCTCTCTCTGAAGGGGGTGTGATTTTAAAAAAAAGTGTAGGGACTCCTCATGGCCTGAGGGGTGAGGGGGATGGGCACCCTTGGTTCGAATGCCCATCGGAGAAGAAGTATTGTCCATCTTTGATTTTCTGTGGTTGTAACAAAACCATTCATATATTCATACTCGTTCAATCCTTTTAACCTCACCCCTTCCAAATTTCGAAAAAAATGGCATTTTCATAATATGATTAGTTGGCGCTCAAATATCATACTCTGAAGGGGGTGATTTAAAAAAAATTGGAGGGACTCCTCGTGGCCGGGGGGGGGGGGGGGGAAGGATGGGCACCCCAAGTTCGAATGCCCATCGGAGAAGAAGTATTGGTCTTGATATTCTGTGGTTGTTACAAAACCAGTCAGTATTATCGTACGGCTGCTGTATACCCTTTAATTCTTAGTCTAAAAATTAGCCAATATTAACTGAATTCTTTTCCCCTACCTCTAAATTTCCGCAGTTCCAAAATTTGGGAGAAAGGTGCCATTAAGGCCATGTATTTAGTTAAGGACAAGAGCGCCCCTAAACGAATTGAGGACAAAGGTAACCCACAAGATCCATCCATGAATCAAAGCAAAGGAAATTAAACGATCTTCTTGTTGCTATGGCATGTGCATGCTTTTTCTCCAATACTAACTTTAGTAGTTTTAGACAAAACGGAGTAAAAAGGTGTCCCTCTTTTCCAATTTTCGACGGTCCATTTTTTAAACTTATTTTCTGCGTCTGGAAGCATCGTCACCGCAAGTCCAAAGGTTTTGACTAACGAACCCTCTTTCCCCCTACCCCCATCTCCCCCCCTCCCCCCCCCCCAAAAAAAAAAAAAAATCTTTGGCTTCCACAAGCTGGCTGCGGGCCTGGTTTTACACCAAACACGACTTGCATGCGGCCATCGGTAAGTGCATGCTTCAACGTTCTCAACATTTGTATTCTCAGACGGTAGATGGCAGCACGGCGCAATTTTCGCCAGCTAAATCGAACTTGAATCTTATGTGTTCTTCAACCGCGCCGTACAGCCTGTGGGACATACAGGTCAAAGCGCTATAGGAGACACCTAATTAACCCCAAAACGACATTAAGATTAATTATGCTAATGAGAAAAAGAGCTGTGAAGTACATTTTCTCACGGCATAACCAGTGATAATCCAATACGTCTTAAAACTACTCGAGGGAATTGAACTATGTTTCATTCCAATACGGCGAAGCATGACTTTCCATAAATATTTTCCAATCAGCTTTAGAATAATAGTTTGGGGCGCTCTTCAAGCCGTAGTAGGATTAGTTGTATTTTTCTTTATTGTATCTTATGCATTGACGTAATATAAAAATTAAATTAAATTAAATTAAATTAAATTAAATTAAATTAAATTAA
>JAHWFP010027972.1:0-10778 GCA_023313725.1 Lithobius niger
CAGAATTGAGTTTGTGGTTATGCTGGATGGCAAGCTAGAGAGAGAGAGAGACCGTATTTGTCCACTGGACATATTGGAAAGCAAGCGCGAGCGCTGCCTGGCCCGCAAACTCGTCCGTGCAGGGAATTTGGATTGCACTTTACCGCTATTGATTTCGACTTTGTTGCCACCCCGCTGAGAAGAGCATCTGAACAAAGTCGCTCTAGTAACGATTTTGGATGGTTGGGGGGGTCCAGGCAGCCACTGACACACCGCTAACATCAGCTTTGCCCCGCTTTAAAATTCAACAGAGCGCGTTTATTTTTCACCGCGGCGATTTCGCTGGACGCGTTTGGATAGACGTGCTGCAAGATGACAACGTTTATTCTGCGGATGTAAATTTCCACCGTTATTATCTGGTAGTGGGGATGTAGGACACATAGGCACCGGGGACAATTAGGCACCCTAATTTAGGCACTGGACAAACAGGCACTCGGAGGTTTTTTTTTTAATTTTTTTTTATCTTTGATGTATGTAAGTAGAAGTAAGGGCTATACATTTGGATTTTGTTTGGATGTGGCATATTTTGTAATTATTACTTGTTTTTAGTTTTAGTGACCAAGGTGCGAAGCTTAACCATATCGAAAATTTTAATAAAGCTGTTTTGTATTCTTCGAGGGTGCCTCACTGAGTCGGACAGTGGACCTTTTTTAATTCTTCACCCCACAACTAGCCAATCACTCAGGCACTCAAGACATATAGGCACCCGGACAAAGCCACCATTTTTTTTTTAATATTGGGATAAATTGCCCTCAAATCATGTATTGTTTGTTTTAAATCTGGTTCACTCATTCATGAGGACAGTTGGGGGGAAGGATATTTTTGCATTTTTCATCGAAATTTTTTGTGGTGAATTAATGTTCCAAATTACGCTGCCTCGCTCGCTGCGGCTAACACATCATCGATGCTTGTGTAATAAAGATACCAATCTTTAGTAGTTTTGAACGCTACGAACATTTTATGGCAAACATTTTTTTCTCTCCCACCCCCCAATTTGAGGGCAATCCATCCCAATTAAAAACTTTTTTTTTTCAACTTGGTGCCTATTTGTCCAATGCCTAAATCGGGGTGCCTATGTGGCCGCGAAGGTTGATAGAAGTTTTTCTTTTTTCATGCTGATGTATTACCACTGTATTTTCAAGGAGGGTAGTAGGCTACCTCACCCAAGCCTATGCCATAACTATATTTATTTCTGTAAAATATCTCAAATCGTTTTCACGTCAATTTCCCTTGACGCAGTCCGACTTCGGCAATGGGTAACGGTTAGGCTACATTACAGAGAAGTAACCTGGATAATTTTCGCCATTTTAGAACAAAACATTATTTTTTACTCTTGGCCCTCTTGCACGGCCCCAAGATAGAAGACATACTTGCTCTCCCAACATGCCCCCCCCCCTCCACCTCCAGGGGGCCTCCAGGATGCCAAGTTTACACGATTTTACAGTTAGATTTGTATGAGCGAACCAACCCAAGCTCTAAGACTGAATTCAGGATCCAAAGCCGTCACTTTTTCGCCTTCAAACCAGCCTTATCTTTCCTAGAATTAGAATAGCTCGAATTTCTTGCAATTCCCTCACACCACACACAACAACAAAAAAATACAAAAAACTTCCCCCAAAAAACTCGTTTTGTAGGTCACTCGAAGCACCAGACTAAAAAAAAACTCAACTTTTTTTTGCCCTCACCATCTGCCATTAACGTTTTTTCCCCTTCCATTTTAAACGGTGCGCGCCTAACTCTCAACACAATGCCTTTCGAGTTTCGTCACGTAATACTTCTTCCATTTTTTTCTTCTGGTGCGGAATTAATTTCAGCCATGTCCCAGTCTTCCCTAAAACAAAAGGTCTATTTCACCAGCAAAAGAGAAGTATTTGTTTAACGCCCGAGTTAATGAACTCCACTGAGTTATCCACACTCCTCCCCCACCTTCAGAAACACGCATTTAAAAATAAATCTACAATAAAAAAAACTGGACGGGCACAAATATACATGGTGTCCCGGACCAAGGCAAGGCAAACAACATATGCGTGAAATCCAAAAAAAAAAAAAGAGAAAAAAGAAAAAAAAACGTTTTCTATTCTGACGTCAGACTGAGGAATGCACTAGCAAGCTTTGCGGGGGCCCCTCCCCCTTCTGGTTCAGGAATGCGAATAGACCAGACCACTTCAACCAACAACAAATTACCAACAGCATTCGCCGCTTAAAACAACAGCTTTTAAACGGAGAAGAAAAATAAATAAATAAGCCGCAATAAAGCCACATTATTAACGTGTTGGCTGGCCAAGCTAAAGTAGTATTCCTCAAATCTGTTAAATACGTAAAAAGGGTGGAGAGGGGTTTTAAGGAAGAACGGCTGCCTGAACACCGCCCGAACGACAAACTGCGCCTGAATTTAACGATTTGAAATGCCGACCTTATTATAAGTGCAGCTCAAGAGCTACAAAGGCGAGCATACGGTTTGTCAAAGCCACGGAGAAAAGAAAGTGAACACAACGTGAGCTGTATAACCACACACGTAATACTGAATTTTGAACGTCTGTCAATTTTTAAGTTGATTAATTTTCTTCTTTTTTTTTTTGCAGTTCTGCATCTACTCAAGTACTTTTTTTAATGAAGCAAGCAGTCTGCATTAAAAACTGGCCTTGTGAGGATACACAATACACTAGTCTGAGAAAGAAAGAAAAGACTACTGCCCCGACTGGGACTCGAACCCAGGACATCACGTTTACTAGCCGGATGTCCAGGGTTCGAGTCTCAGTCGGGGCAGTTGTCTTTTCTTTTTTCCCCAGACTAGTGTATTGTGTATCCTCACAAGGCCAGTCTTTAATGCGGACTGCTTGCTTCATTTACCCTTTACCTTGTCATTTCTTTCTTTATTTACTACTTTTTTTGTTTCTAGCATTATTTTTGTTTTTTGTTGTTGTTCAATGATTTTTTCCCTATTCTTATTTACATTGTTTTTGTTCCTCTGCGACCATCCTTTTGTTGTACCAAAAGTTCAACAACAACAAAAAAAAAAAGATATTTATTTTCCCCGGAACTTCCTCGAGACTTTCGTCTTGTTTTTATTTTCATTGTTATTTCCAGGTCTTTCCACGTTTTGTCCGAACCTTGTTCACACTTCATACAATCTTTGCTTAAACAATAATTCGCCGTTCACATTTATTTAGGAATAGTCTGGTATCGGTCTACACGATATATATCGGTGTGTTTGCCATATCGGTATCGGACTGCTATAACGCTTCCGATACCGTCCGATACAGCTATTCATTACTCAAGAAATCAAAACACCGTTTGCCTTTTGAAGGCGAGGACCTACTGCTCCCCACCAGTCCTGCTTACCAAGGCCTCACACCATCCTTGAATTCAATATAATTTTTTTTCAAACACATGGGGAGTATGGCCATAAGCTTCCAAGCAAAATGTGCCCCATATTTTTGTTTAATACAATCAACAGTTTGAACCCGTACAAACCAGAAACTTAAGCTGCGTTTGTATGGAAATAAATATTCATCTATTTTAATATCTGTAATCGGTCTACCCGGTAACGGATCGGTAAAACCCCATATCGGCCTATCCCAACATCATTCTCAACCAATCCGTTCAAGCCATTCTCCCACGTGCCACCTTCTACTACTTGCCAGTAATAAAGAGAACTGCATCAAAGAGAAGGCAAGCAGGCAATCATTCAGCCAGGCAGGCAAACCATCACAATGGCGGGAGCATCAGCTGCACACAATACCGTATATCCTACGGCTGAAAGGATCAAACGTTGTCAAAGGTCTCACCAAACAAGAGAGCATCAGGGCTAAAAGCAACTGATGGACGGACAAGAGCAACGCGAGTCACGAGGTTAATCAACTGATGCTCAACACGTGTCAACGTGACAACTAACAGGAAGTGACGTCACAAACAGGACATTGGATGTGCCAGTTAGGGTAACCAAAGTACAGCACCGTATCGTGAGCACAACACGACGTTATGCCAAGCAGCTGGGTCACACACTGCACGGCAGCAAGTTCACACTTTCACAGTTTGTTTTAGCCACCCGAATATTAATCGAATACAGATGGTTTCTCAAGGGGTATCTAGCGCGGACCATGACTTTTCGACGCCACAGCACAGCGTCATCGTATCAAGTGAAACATTTAAGGCAAAACGGAAATTAAAATGGCGTCTGAATTACTTCGTAAGTATGGAAGGTTAAAAGAAAAGTCAGAACGTTCAAACGTCACCCAGGTCAAAATCAGGCTATAGGGTACAAATGCTATGTGGAGAAAACAGCAACAACGTGTCTCATCTAATTAGGGAACTGAAGGGAGGTGTGTGAAGGAGCTTTAAACCGTTCACAAGGACATGGCAAGAAGTGAAATAAGATCAGCGCTTTACAGAATTTCTCCGCGTAAAGACAAAATTTCCCCTTTTTTTTTCCTGTGCAAAAAAAAAAAATCTCTATTTTTACTTCCTTTATTTAATTACTACCACTAATTTTTAACATTTCATAATTTTCATGGCACAGGACGCCCACATTGATGCAAAATAAAACTTCCAACGAGTACATATATATTTAGAACTATGTCATCCTGCAGTTTCTTCTGGAAAAGGATATGGATGGGCCTGTAAAAACTAGTACTGCCACAATTTTTGTGATTTTAGCCTTAATAAACCAGCAAGAGACGACAAATTATGCTTTCTTTGCTTGCTTACACTTACTTGCCTAATTTTGTGCCATTTGCCAGAATTCATTACTACCATAAATTTATGAAAATTACATAATTTTGAGGTTGTCGTACCACATGACGGTGCAAAAAATTTGGCAACATTGGATTCTTTTTAGGCTACTGTAATTAGACGAATCAGCTTAATCATTTTAATTTTAATTTAGCGTTTACTGTTAATAATTGTTTCGATTTTGGTCATAAAATCTCAAGTCTTACAGGAATTTAGTTCTGTACGTATTTCTTGCCCGCAATGAGCGACGTATGCCATAAGAACGTTTTTTTTTTCTGTTTTGTTTTTTTGTCACAGTTTTGTTAAAAGAGGGCCGAAGAGATTACGGGCATACCACTCGCTATCTTCTGTCTTCACTAACTCCAAGGCTCATTTACAAACCTTCCAAAAAAAAAGCTTTCGTGACATAAACTAAACCAGACTTTCATCTCCATAATCGACACATGCAAAGCCCCTAAACGCCACTCACATTTGCATCCCATTGTCAAGCGAGATTATTCAAGCGAAATTTATGCGGCGATAAAAACGGGGATCGGAATGCGTTTTGTATTTCAAATTACCTCCTCAATTCTAATGAATTGCTTCTACCTCCCTCCTCTTCTCTCCTCCCGGCCACCACTCCCACTTCCCAACCCATGCCTTTACAGCGAAAGCCTTCTTCACAATCACCTCTTATCAGGAGGTGTGCCTCTGTCAAATACACAGCTCGGCGGCTGGCCTCCTAAGTTTACACGAATGCGGGACGACGATATTTCGGTAATGCCGTTAACCGTTATATTGTATTTTTTAACGTAAGAACTACAAAACGTCAACAAGAAATCAACAATAGGGACAACCATGAATCTATCACGAAGCAGGGGCAAAGAATAATTATTTACTAGGCATTTAAGAAGTTTTTGCAGACCACAATTACTCGGTCTGCAAATACATCGTCGCTGGAAGGAAGTGAGGTAAGCAGAAGCATGCTTGGGGGTACTAGTCTTTTAGATCGGGTTCCCTTACTGCCACTGCTGAATCTTACTGCCACTGCTGCAAATCGGGCTTAAATTCGTCGTCGACCAGTTTTCTTTCATGCAACACAGTTCTCCCTTGTGAAATTTCAACCAAACTAGAACAAAACTGCAAACGTTAGCTGTTTCAAACAGATAAAACACTTACAATCACAGAAGTTGAAATTCAATCGCGTTAAGGCTTCATTCGGCTAATAATCCCCAGGAGTTTCGTGGCACAACGGCTGAAAACTTAAAACTTACGTCTCTGAAGCAGGAGTGTTAGGATGGTGTAGTTATAAGTTTGCTACAGGGACATTATCCGCTTCTTCATGCCTGCATCACACACGCATAATATTGCTGCAATGTAGTTCAGAAGGCCATAGAAGCGAACTGATCCTTGACGTAATATCGTCTCGTTAGAAGCACGCATGACGACAAGCATGTTCACTGTTCATGCAATCCTGTTGACAAACAGGGGTCACGATTTGGCACCTGACCTTAAGTATGGCCACATAAAGCCAGTGCACAGCCAGCTGGTCGTCTCCTAAAGATGCTATCCAGTTTAAACACACATGTGGTTATTGCGACAGACCATGAATGCACAGTCGCTCTGGCAGGTTTCGATACCGAGTCGGGCTGAGCCTAATTCTCTGGCTGAACTAACATAGCTGATGCACGGAATAACTCTTGCAAGTTCTCACCCAAGGAACAAGCTTAAGATGACTAAACGCAAGGATCAAACAAAACGCATTTGACAGCTCAAATTCGGGGCACCGTGGAAAGTTTTCCGAAAGCGGCAGCATGAGACCACCAACCAAGTCTGGTGCAATATCAGAGCAAACAAAAGCAAGGGAGTCTTAAGGACTTGATCAGACTATGTTAGTCTCTCATTCCTCATTGACGCCATATTTAAATCCTGAATTTCTCGCCGAGAAGCTATGGCAGCTCCCACAAACTATGACCGTGGCTCTTGCATCCCAGCTTGATACTGCAACTTTATCAAGCTCAAAGTAGAAAATAGTGCTCGGTAGCCATGACAAGTTCCGGCGGAAGTTAGCTCATCGGCTGGTTCTCATGTGAAGGTAAGATTTTAAAAATCAGGCATGTTCCGTATTTTTACACTGTGATCGGGGTCTTGGACCTCTTAAAGGTGGGGTGTTCATCTTAGAAAGATCTGCAAAATCTCTCCCCGTCTAGCACTTTATCTGACGTTTGCGATATATTGCGTTTAGGAACGCACGATGAAGTTTTTTTTCCCAAAGAAACAAACCTAATCAAAGCTTCCCTATCATTGAGGGAAAATTTGGTTATGTGGTCGCGCCCCTGGAAGCAAGGTATAAAGTTAACGATATCACCCTGCTAAATGGTACCACAGTAGATTATTTAGATTCTATCATATTGTCATCCTAGCAGTGTGATATCGTTAACCTTCACAGCTGGCTCCCAGGTAGACGAGGATGTGCCAAATTTGCACTCAATAATTACTGAGTGAAATTTGGCACGTCCTCGTCCACCTTAGGCTTACATTATCTTAAACAAAACAATATCTTGGTGCATTCCTAAGCAAGATATCACAGACGTGTTAGACAGTTCTAGATAGCATTAGACAGCAGGAGATTCTGCAGACCTTTCTAAGCTGACTAACCATCTTTAACAATAAGACTACAAGTTCCAGTAATGTATCACGGAAAATTGATTACTTCCAGTAATGTATCAAAAAACTGGCAGTAGTTTTCTCGGAAGCAGATAAAACCGAGGGGGTATCAACTTTGGTTGTCTAGCATGCTAGACTGCAGTGTTCCTAGGTAATCCTCAGGTAATCTTAGTAATCCAGCGGTATTTTCAGGCAGTCCTTAGTAAACCGTGGTATTCTCGGGTAATCTTCAGTAATCAGAATTATTCCATAATGTAGGAGACAGTAAGTAGGAGTCCGGAAGTAATCCAAAGTATTCGACATAGTAATCCGAAGTATTCCTGTAGTAATCTCCAGTAATCCTTTTAGTAATCCAGTAAGCTAGAGTCTTCCTAGTCATCTAAAGTTATACATGTACTCTGAAAGCAATCCTGGGTAATCCAATACAATATTAAAAACTTTGTTGATTAATGTTTATTGGAAGTAACGCGTGGTCATCCATGGTTTTCTGGGTTGTTCTTGGCGTTTCAAATTAATATTTTTAAGGTAGTTGTTGGTAATCCACTGGTATTCTGCGGGTTCTTAGCAATCCATGATAATCTTTGGTAATCCACGTCTACTATTAATCTGGCGTACACCATTTTGATCCGACAATACCCCCTCGAATAAAACTAAGGGACTATAACTCTAACCTCTGCAGCGTCACCATAACGAATTAAACGTGCAGTTCAAAATAACGTCGTTTCAAAAAAATGCATATACGGTTTCGACACCAACCGACCACCATCCTCGGATCTAATACCAGGAACAATGCCAACACTCAATAAAACGAAAACAAATTTATACTCAGGCTACAGGCCCTATAATACACAGGCAAGGCTAACTGAAAACGTTTCAACGTACCATGCATGAAAACGGGCGCTCCCCACCCCACCCAATCACGTCATCAACTAGCAAGATGGATTTTTCAGCATGTGAAAACGGGCGCAATCACGCAGAAGCCAGCTCGTCTACACATGCAGCATGCACGCCAGCGGGGCCTTTTTACTTCCTGCCGCAGCCATTACGCAAAATTAAGTTCTCAAAACAAACGGCGGCTCGAAACCATTCATTTTTATAAGCGGGTGATTTATAAACACAACTCAAAAATCTTTCTTTCCACAGCCTTTTAAAGCAGCAGAAGTCAGGGAAACTGCAGAGCAGCTCTTTCTTGTTTTGTGAAACACAAAAAAGGAAAGAATAACAGCATGCTTCATTCAGCGACCACGACGACAGAAAAGAAAATAAAGACATTCCTGAGAAAAGCCTTACAAATGTGTGATGTTTTATTAATTTATTAAAGCCGCACAGCTGGATTCATAAACACATGCTTGTTTCTGAAGGTCGACAAACGGTTGTTTGTTTGTTTTTTTTTTACCGGCACGGAGCTAATCTTTAAAACGTAGGATTTTCCAACTCTTGAGATGCAGATTCCGATAAAATCCTGTTAATATTTTTTTGTACGTAAACGTTTTTTTTTAAGGCGTAAAAAAAGCAGATCAAGGCAAGCTTCTTCAAAAATCTCTTGTTCGTCTCATTTATTACGAATTCAAATTTTCGCATCCTAAACCGGATTCTGCCTACGTAAAAACTTAGTCTAACTAACAAAGATAAACATTATTGTGTGTCGACGGATGTTAAGTGGTAAAACTGGAAGACACATTGGGAGATGGAAAGGATGGTGCTTAGCCCTAAGGAAGAAATGGGCTGACTCCATCTTTAGCGGTTCAGATTTTAATGGTCATGTAGATATTCAGAGCTCGCCCACCATATAGCCAGGGACGGCAGCCAGCAAAGGCCAAGACAAGAAGAAGGCTTGGGGTACAATTAGTCCGGGGAAAATGGTAAGAATTCGAATGAACTAGCCGAAAGATTCGCCGAGGAAGACATCTTAGTTCGGCAAGTATCAAGTTGGTAACCAGGAGACCCATCATGCCGCACGTCCTAGGCGACGACAACAATGGCGGTAGAAAAGCATACAGTATAAGTTACAATTGTTACAAGGTGGTAATTAGTAATCATTGTAATACAGGCTTGATATTGAAGTCCACAGCCAAAGTCATCAGACCCAGGACCACAGGATATGAAAGGTCGACGGGGACCAAGCGCAACTGGTGATTGGTTGCGTCAACCCTCGTCGATACAGTTGTCAAGCAAACGCTTTTACAAAGACTCAGAAAGTGTCAGTAACCATAAACCAATAAAGGTGGCCAGCAGCAATTATAATTTTGGTCTGGCTGCTGGCCACTATTATTTGTTTATGGTTACAGAGACTTTCTAAGTGTTTGTAAAAGCGTTTGCTTGACAATGATGTTTATCTTTGTTAGTTAACTTGGTTTTTACTGAGGACGAATCTGGTTTAGGATGAAAAATTTGAATTCTTAGTAAATGAGACGAACAAAAGGGATCATGGCCTAATTATTTTTCCACAATTTATTTATTTTTTTTAATATTTAAAAATGGTAAATGAAACTTTTGAAGATTTTGTAAAATTATTTGCCAGGCTCCGATTTTATTCATTTATTTATTTCTTTGTCTGGATTCTTCCAAGGGAATGTCATGTTTCCCCCTTGGGAGGGGAAATTTGTTAAAATTCAACATGTGGTCCATTATGCACTACACGCGAGATTCGGCTTTTTGTGGGGCGTTAGTGCACCCACCGTGCACCAGTTAGAGCAACCACTGTGCACCAGTTAGTGCACTCACGGCGCACCAGTTAGTGCACCCTTGGTGCACCAGCTTCGTTGTCTTCCATCCATGTATATACATACATCAAATGGCACCAAAGTTTGAAGTAGCAAAATTTTACCTGAAATCGACGACTACAGTTTTCCCACGTCAACGAACACGAAATAATTGGCCTTACCTGTAAAGAGAGAAGAAAAAAAGTTCATGGGTAAAAGTACATTTAAAAAAAATGTTTTCAAAACAAATACAGATCAAGTCGTGCACTACACATTCGTAATAAGACACAGGCATATGAATGTCTTGAATGGTACACACTTTAGCATAATACCATTAAAAATAAGTTTGAATCCAACTAAAGTAGTAGTCTGTATTCAAATATACGACTTGGACGACGAACTTGATGACGTTTACATTTGGGATGCTACCAAAACGTCGCATTTTGTACCGTTGGCACAAAAATGCGATTTTCCCGAAAGAATTTGAGACCTCCTCACAGAAAGTTGCTTCAGGGTGGCGTTCTACCGGGAAAACCGGGAAAATTTAGGGAATTTATCAAGTATGGAAAACTCAGGGAAAATTCAGGGAATTTATCAAGTCTGGAAAACTCAGGGAAAAATCAGAGTATTTATCAAGTCTGGAAAACTCAGGGAAAAATC
>JAHWFP010027973.1:0-12891 GCA_023313725.1 Lithobius niger
GAAAGGTCTGGCCAAACTTTCAGGGTGTACTCCATGATCAAAAATAAAACTAAAAAGTCCTATGAACCTTGGTCCGGAAATGCACCCGTCTTTAGTTATAGTCCGCCGTAGTGAGGGGTAAAACACTGAATTTTTTTTCGTAACTTCCCACCTAATCTTTCCAAACCACTAGAATTCCCACAACCTTCTTTCAATTTAATTTCTTCATAATGTAAATGTTAATTTGATGTCCCACAACTTTCTGGATGGGGCCGTATGGAGGGCAAAGTTGTTGGGGGTCGGGGGGTTCTTTTGTAGCTTGGAAAGAAAGACTTTCCATGGCATTTTGTCTTGTTTTAATGTGTACTAGGATCCGTCATTAAGGTTTGGCCAGACCTTTAAGTTATCTGTATTAATTGGCAATGTAGCATTGTTTAGTAAAGACCAAAGAAATTCTGCCCCCCCCCCCCCAATTGTCTCCCCCAATACTGCCTTATCCGCAACGTTTCGAAACTTATAAATAACATTTACTTAAAGCACTGTAATTACGAGAAGGATCTAACCTTTATTGATTTGGAAGGATTAGGTGGAAAGTTATGAAGGATTTCACCTTTTTACCCCTAACTTTGGGGGGCTATGACTAAAGACGGGTGCATTTCCGGACCCATGTTTATAGGACTTTTTAGTCTTATTTTTGATCATGGCCTACACCCTGAAAGTTTGGCCAGACCTTTCGGTTACACCATGTATAGCACTATGTTATTACTTTCATATCAACATGAGTCAACTAGTTTACTGTGTACATAATAAGAGCCATAGTAGATAATATAGGCCCTTCAAGGACCCAGCTTAGGTAATACATCAAAACAAGCAAAGCTGGGGAACCACCGTTGCAATGATCAGACGAGGAAGAAAGGGTCTTTTGTGCTGGCAGAAGCATAATACGAGAGGATTATCCGCTAGTCTGCTTTTACTCGTAAAATACTTCGGCTGATTTCACACTACTAAATTCGTCTCGAGCCAACGCACCCCAGCCGCTTTTTTTTCAGGCCAATTCGGCTTCGGCACCAAGTTTTTTTTACTGGCCAAAGCGGGCCAGCGGCTAATCCTCGTGAAATCAGTAGTGGTTGCCAAGCTGGCCCGGAAACAAACATCCGAAGCGCGCTGGCTCGAGTAGTATATGAAATCAGTATTGGTCTAATCAGGGATTTAGTTTGGATTTAAACGGAAACATTCCATGTCGCGATGCTGCTTTTGTCGTGCCAAAATCTAAATTAAATAATAATAGACTGAGCTGTCATGGTATGAAAACCAATTGTATTAAAAAAGTCGTTTTATTAAAGAGCCGTACAAAAAACTGTGAGTGGTTCTCTCTAATCGTCATGTGTTACTTCAGACATTTAATGCTGACCACCACTCCTCCTTCCTACCGAATTCTATATATGCGCCTTTTATTAGATCATTTCTTTGTTGCGCTTTCCACCGGGTTCTAACTTCAAAACAACTTTAGAACTGAGTGCCTTAACAGGGTATGGGTCGTGGATTACGGGTATCTTACGTTTTTACGATTCGGATCAACCTACCTAATTAACCTACCTTTTAATTTCGACATCGTTACGTGATGTTCTAGATGCTTGAAACCATGAGCAACCGAAGAGAAATGTAACTGCGGTAAGAAGCTAAATAAAAGAAACACGTCGTAGCGTCACAGAGGGGTTGTGACCATAGGTTTGTGACCTTAGCTGACCTCAGGCCATAACAAAGGGATTATATTATGTAGTAAAGTGCCAGCCAGCAGTAACAGTATTTTATATTATACATAAAATAAACAGATGATTTTTCATTTATTACTCTACTTTTTAAAATTATTTTTTGCTGTTTTTTTTAATTTTTTAACCTAAATTTTGATGATACTAGTGGCCTAATGGTTAGTATTAATGAATGGCCTTGTGAGAATACAAGACAGCACCATACTACTAATATAGAAAGAATGAAAAGACAACTATCCCGACTGGGCCCTGACCGCAGGACTTCCCTCACACTACATGGGGTACTGTAACCACTGTGCTACCAGGGCGGACCATGGCTACAGACTCCAGCCAAGCTTAGCTAAGCAAGAAACTTGAGTCATTTTCTAGTGTAGAGGCCAAGAAGCAAATTACTTAGCCCTTGTATAGATGTGTGACATTCATTTCACCACTGACAAGTTTGAACAGCTTCTGAGTTTGGCTAGTACCTGTACCCAGAGTGCCCCCATTAGCACAATTGTTAGATTGCCTGTCTGGCATAGTATGCGGGACGTCCTGGATTAGAGGTGCAGTCGAGTTTTGTGAGTTTTTCTTTATTATTCTGCAAAATGTAGAAATATAAATTCAATCCTAAATTTTGTATTTGTATTTCATTTGCCTGTCGTCCCATTTTCCTCTTCCCGTTCCCCTCCTCCTTTCCCCTCCACCTCTCCCCAGCCGCACATTCCCTTCCCCTTGTTCCTTCAGTCTTTCACAGTGGACTGCAGTGAGATCACTCATGCGGCCCATCTAGGAGACACGTGTGTACGACCAGATGGGCGCACACTGGTCTTCACTGCAGTGCCCAGACGCCATGACGGGTGATTGGCTATTTATATACTGCTAAGTTTCGTACAGAACAGTGTATTGAAAATAAACTAAAATCTACCAAGTTAAGAACTGTGACATCGCATATGGACGTAGGCACGTTTCGCAGCCAAATTTCAAAATGTGATCGAACGTGACGTCACGAATGAATTTGCTCTTTGCGTTCGTAAAAGTCATCCGGTTTATTCAAACGTGACACGCCCCTCCAATCAGTTGAGGTCATCGTTGTAGGCGTAATGAAAATCTTAAGTATTATCAAGTACAGTTTGCATTTATTTTTCTTATCTTTAAAATTTGCTATTTAATTCCTGAAAAGCCACCAGTATTTTTTAATAAACAATGAATCACAAAGGTACCTAATGGGTAACCAATCAGACAGACAGCGTTAACGACTGGGCATTTTACAACTTCCACATGCTTTGCCTGTCTGTCAGAAGTTTCACGCAACCCCCTTTAACTTGCAGCCGATGATTGAAATAAACTGAGACCATTGCCTATACTCGATCCAGCATCAGCGCCTAGACAGATCTATAAACCAACGAATTTGAGATACCACTACAAGAGTATCAGGTTAGTTTAAAGGAACATGTGAAGGGAAAGACACGTTAACACATTGATTAAGTTACGCCCATACTTTGACAAATCTGGCCTTATTTTGTACAACAATATGGTAAACAAGTGAAAGGCTACAGACACGTAACCAGTGAAAAAAAAACGTATCTCAATGGGGAACGATGGGAGTTACAGCATAAACCAAACAAATACTACTTAAGAGCTACATAAAATGAATGCACAAGATGCGGCTAAAGAGACACAAAAAGAGTTATTCATGAAAAGAAGAATTTAATTTTTTTTTTTTACCAAAATTACCCGCTTTGGGCTCTCTAATCCATTGTAGGCTGGAAAAGAGTGCTAATACTGTACAACACTCCACATTCCTAAAGAAAACTGTTATAAACACCTTTCTTCTATTAATTTTTCTGAATATTTGAGAGCTGGAGAATATTTCATATTCGAGAGTCAAAAAGCCCAGAACCACGCCAAGCTTTATTGATAAACTGGACGGAAAGCTAAACGGCTCGAAAAGTCATAAATAAATACAGATGCAAACTAGTTATGTTGCCTTGTGGACTTATATGTCAGACTGCCTGAGCGGTAAGACTTTGGCCTTTGGTCTCAAAGGTCGTGGGTTCAATTCCCGCTCAGGCAGTCTTACATTTAAGTCCAACAGGCAAAGTAAATAGGTATTCATCTGTATTTATTTAAGCTTTACTGAGACATGAACTAAATCCACAAATAAGACACAGAATACATGTAGAAAATTTGTAAAGAATCATCGTGTAATGGATTCAGATGTTATCGTGGATATAAACAGACATACACCTACACGGAATGAAAAGCTTTCCAGTTACTGTGACTTCGAATAGGGCAGAGAAAAAAATGTATTAACGTGGCTTCGCATGGGGCAGAGAAAAAGGGTTATTAACCCTTTATTGCCTATGCCAAACTGGATGAATTTTATTAAGTCACTTAAGTCGGTGACGGGATTCGAACCGGCGTTCACCCTTAGTTTCTAGTCGTGGATGCTGACCACTGGGATGTGCTTGCTCGTGTTGCTCTTGATCCTCGGGAATCCCTCATAAAGCTTGCATTGCACGTTGGGTCTTGTTTTTATTTTTTTTTTATTTTTGCCGTTCAGTAGTCATCCATTAATATTGGACACAGGGTAGGAAAGGATAATTGTTTATGTCCATTTTTGGAGTGGAGCTCCGTTTATGAATACTCTCAAATGTGACCTTTGTGACCGCATCATGAAATAACCACTGCATCAATGAAAGTCAGATTGTGGACATTGATAGCGGTACACCCAGAGATGGTTTGTAAGAAAAAAAATACCGAATCGGACATGTTGTTGAGGAATAATGAAGGTGGCCAAAATGGGCCAAAATGATCCAAAAGCCAAGATTGGCATGCCAAAAGCTGAAAGCCAATAGCCATGGTTGGCATGCTGTCATAGTTTTTTCGTGCAAAGTTTATTTTGGCAGGTCAAAGTTTTTTTTGTTTCTGATTAGTTTTCCCGATCAAACTATGACGTCGACATAAGCAGTTTCAGATAATTGGTTATAAACCCTGTCGAAGATATTTTGACTTCTCGTCAACCGATTTTGACGTTTGAATACACGATTTTGAAGGTTTTTTCACCAGCTTTCCTATGGTCTTAACCCCAACCAGCTGTCTTTTATTGTTTAGAAAGTACAAGGCAAAAAAAAGGGAATTTTACTGAGGGTTTTGCATTTTAAAATAATTTTAGCATATGCAATATTATATTAAACCAATTTAGTTTTAATAATTATGTTTCTAGCTTAGTAGCTAGCTGTCTTAGCAGCCTTCCCTTGGTTGAATGATGTAACTACTTTCAAAGGACGAAACTTTTTGGAAACTTGGCGGCTTCCTTATACCAGTTTTGGTTTTAGGTCAATTATAACTACGTCACATGTTCATTTCAATGTTTAAGCATTCTGAATTTGGAAATAAATGTTTGGAAGAGGGAAGTGGGAAACCCAGCCAAACAGCAAAGAAAGTGCAGCCTGCTCCATTATATCGACAGTGGAAGTGGTGGTTTCTCGATTTGTTTATTTGTTTGTGTGTTTGTTCGTTTAAATTGATAATAATAATAATAATAATAATAATCTGCTTTTTATTCATGAACTACAAAAACATGAAGCACGAAATCCAAAAGAGGACTTGTGTGTGCAAGCAAAGGTTAGAAGTTTAAATTTGTACAATTCCAACAATCAATAACAAAATAAAGTTTAATATACAAATATATTAAATTCTATATATACATATTAACACTAGTTTGGTTTATACATAACAATATCACTTATCGGTTAGTATCCAATTTTTTATTTCTTGTTTAATTCTATTTTTGTAGGTTAGGTTTCTGAGGTCCCTTGGTAATTTGTTAAAATGAAGCGGTATTTGGTATGGCATGTCCCTCTTTCCATGCGAATTTCTCCAATGTGGCACTTTAAGCCAATTATTATCAGTTCTTATAATTCTTGTGGTTTGAATTTTGTGTTCGTTACAATAATAATACTTGGTTAAGTAATTTCATGTCAGAGTTTGTTCTATATTCATAATTCTATGTTGTTTTTGAATGTCTTTTGTACTGTAAACAATCTCTGTTTTAAACAGAATTTTAAGGCTTTATTTAGTATTCTTTGTATTTGATTCAATAGACTAGTTGTTGTTGTTCCGTAAATTATTAATCCGTAATTAATTTGTGACATGATTAATGCGTCATAAATCATCTTTTTGTTTTTTATGTCCAAAATTTTATTTAGTTTATACAAAGTTGATGAATCACGCAATAAGGATTACGTAGCGGTACGATTAACTTGGCGAATGTTTTGGTGTGTTGATATCACTTCTTTGAACCATTCGAAATTTGGCGGCCCCTTTTACCAGTTTTGGTTTTTGATATGATAGTGGTACATCCCGAGGTGGTTTGTAAAAAAAAAATTTAATCGGACCTGTTGTTGAAAAACAATGCCATCCAGCACTACGAAAACAAATGGACGAACAAATATGATGCGAAGAGCAACTGAAAGATGAGCCACAACGCAGTCTACAATACACTCATTTTTAAACTGTGGCCTTTCCACTGTGGCCAGATCATTCATTTGTTTGTTTGTTGGGTTTTGTTGGTTTGTTGCTGATATGTGGTATCTTCTCGTTTGTTTGTTGGTTTGTTAGTTTGTTTGTTTTGTTGTTGGTTGGTTTCTTCACTTCGCTCCATTTTGTCGACAGTGTAACCTGATGACGCCCTAGTTATTCTTGAACACAGTAGTGAGTTAAGGCCTAGTTGTGTGTATGTGTGCGTGTCTGTGTGTCGTATTGATGCTACTTGGCTAATCGACGTCGATGAAAATGGATTTGAAAAAACTAATCGTCGTGTAACATAAATAAGGCGATGAACGGAAAGGAGACGACTTGACAAATATAGAGCAGAGATAATAACGTCATATTATTATACTATATAACTCTATGCTGTAGCCTGTAATTGTGCTTGATGCAAGGGTCACTGGATAAACATGGAGGGGAAAAAGAAGGGCATCTTACTGAAGCCAATGCTGTTAGAGCGGATTTCTTAGCCCTGAAACGCGCGATTTTTTTCCGATTTGTTGGTATAGTTGCTGAAATTTTTAGTAAGTGGAATCTTTTCTTTTCCGATTTCAACCTCGCAGCATAAGGGGTTGGATAAAACAATTTTTTAGGCCTAAGAAATCCGCTCTCAAAGCACTGGCTTGACTAGAAGTGCCGTTCTTTTTACCTCCGTTTAATCTAGTGCCATCTCTGCATCTGAAAGCCTTGTAGCCAATATGGCGATCGCTGCTCTATGCAGTAAAATTAAACATTTTGAAAGACGTGATTCATCGAAGTTAGGGAAACAATTCAGGGCATTACGAGCGTTACGGTATGGTAAGATGTTCTCGCAAAGCTGGCAAACATCCTTTGATAACATCTGTCGCACATGGATGAACGTGTTAAACATATGTCGAATCACTCTGGAAGTCTGCTTTTTTTTTTGTTACTTTTGCGTGAATGGGTTCTTTCAATCCACTTCCGAATTAAGCCTGATTTCCTCTGCATTTCGCACAGCCCAGGCGCACCCATCAAGTCACATTTAGAGCACAACTAGACAGAACTAGGGCACAGCGACATTAAACGGAAACCCGTGCATAACAAGCAATCCTGTTTCTCTCCATAGTAATCGGTATTACTCAATTCAACACCAACTGATTATTGCTTGCAGGATTTTACGATAGTAGGCTACGACTATCAGGAGTTCGAATCGAACGCTGCGCAGGCACGGGTTGTCACGTGGTTAACCGGTTCGCGCGTTCCGCCGCACGTGCGCATTGCGGGGGCGTATATGCTGCGCGAGCGGGAAGCATGGCCGACGAGAAAATCCTCGTGTTCCAAGGAACGGTCGTGGATTCGTCCCAAGGGCAGGATATGAGAATCGCCGAACAGCAAATTGTGGGGGTCAAAGGAGATAAGGTAAGAAGAGTGGTAATGGGTTAGCCAATTATGCAAGTGATAATTACTGTTGTCAAACGCTCATATGATTGTCTGTCAACGCCGGCGTGCGGATTTAGTAAGGCCGGCGTGCCGCAATCCTTATGTGTGCTGTACCTGAACGGGCATCAGGTCGATAAAAGCCGTGTTCGTTTGGCACGCTCCCGACATACCAAGCGAACACGCTTTTTATCGACCTGATGCAAGCTTTGATGACTTTAGGAAATTAAAGCAAAAAATACAATGCTAAAAAGCGTAGAAAGTACGTAAAAAAAAATAAAAGAAACAAGAAAAAATAAGACGCAGAACTAACATGTAATACCAGGAGCCGATGAACGAGCCCCGTAGTTACCTGGTATAGGGGAAGACCCAAGAATTTCGTAAGGGTTGGGGGGGGGGGATTTTCTTATGAAAATTCATTTTGCGCCCTGATGTTAAAACTGAGCTTACCTGTCCTTCCTCTATTTTAATAATGATCAAGATACAGTCGTACATTGTGCGCGCCACCTTTTCCTTTATTAAATTATGTCAAAGCGAACCCACTATAGAAAAGTTTTTTTCAGCAGGGTGGAAGGTGCGGCCGCATCATTCCCTCCTCTCGGCTCCACCTCTTCAGCTGGTCCTTGATATAGGCTTCGGCGTCGCTTATACTTTTGTGTTAGTACAATGCCTTGCTTCTTGCTTCAGTGATTTTAACGACTTTTTTTTGGTTTGGCAAAAAACTGTTCATCAAAAAGAAAATTACGTGCACTAAATTTAAATTGGGGAGGGAAGAATAAACTCGACCCAGCCTCCTCCCCCCGCTCCCGGCCTACAGTGGTCAACATTCTCTTTGTGAGTAAAAGCAGGCCAAGTTATTCACGTTATCTTTTTCATGAAAATACGATAGGTTTTTAAAGATAACTAGCTGTACCCGCGGCGTTACATACGCCAGTCTAGCCGGTTCCAGCATACCTGAGCGAAATACTGTAGTGGGCAGTATGGAATGAAAAGGGTTCCGACTGCCCCCTGCGGCCTACATAAAATCAGTTGTATGGTCTGATTTTCCCCCATGGACCCCCCTCCCCCCGTAACCCTTTTCCCGTCCCGCACCGCCACCCCCGTCCCCGACCCGGAATCCCCTATTGAGTGGTCTGAATATCCCCATCCCTGCTCCCCCTTCATTTTAACCCATGCTGATTTGTTTTCTTATGAAAGTAAATGTCTTTTTGCAATTGAGGACGCTCAATTGCCCGTTTCTCCGTTCTGATACCAAGCGCAATAAACCCGTGCATGCAGTGATTGTTACTGAACCAATTTTCAAACTCTTAAAGTCTGCTCTAAGAGGTAGCAAAATCAATATTTCGATTGTTACTGATTGTTACAGCCACTTTGACATTGTCGATCGCTCGCCCTCTTTCATTATAGTGCGTAATGATGAATTTGCTTGCCCAACCTAAGCGTATTATATATATAGAAAGATTGATAGATATATAGATAGATATTGCATAATTTATACAGCACTTGTACAGCACGACCCTAACCCCATATCAGCGCCAGCAACGTCACTGCTTAGCCTTGGCTCAGAGATCATCATTATTATCGGCTCATTTGTTGAAAAGAGTCTTCAACATCATACCAACATGAAAATGGGGAAAGAAAGTACACCTGTAGCCCCATACAGTCAGGAAGTATTGTTTACATGGCAGCTAACAGAAAGCAGTGTTTAGTTCATTCATTTTCAACATGAAGGAAACCAGAAATAACATTCCTATGTCCGTGTAAGAAATGTCATTTTCACAAGTTATTTTGAACGATGAAAAATCTTGTTCTAGCTCTTGTTCTCGTTCTTGTTCTAGTTCTTGTTATCGTTGTTGTTCTTGTTCTTTTTGGGACATATTTTCTGTCAAGTATAGCAACCATTCTATGAACGGGTAGGCTGCATTTAAGTGTTAGTTGGGATCTTAGATACTCTACAGCTGCAGTGTCCAAGTAATAAGGTATTTTTCAGAAGTAAAAATGCATTTTTCATGCACATACATTGCCGCTGAAAACTGTCGATTGCTTGCCCTGGTTATCTAAGCATTCCAGACAAAACAAACAACTATCACAGCCAAAAGCTACCAATGACATAATTTAATAAGCCAATTTTTTTGTAAATTCGCTCATCCCTTTTCAACGGCGAAGAAAATCACAAATTTAACGGCATATTACATGCTGCCACTCGTAAAAAACACATGTAACAATAACAACAACAACAACAGGCACCTAAAAAAATAATAAGTTTTGTACTGGAATCGAGTCGGTCGCTGACAAGATCTGACTATTGGAGTAAAACCATGTAAATATTGTAGTTAAAATTAATAAAAGATTGGTAGTAGTTTTTGATGTCATGCACGGTCTAAAGGAAAGAGCAAAACGCAGCTACCCACATAGTTCCAACATGCCATAAAAGCTGGAAAGGTTTCGAAGCTGAGCTCATGGTTCAGAATTGTTGCACCCCGCTGAGAGGGTGTTGTCGTTGTTGCACTTGATGTTAACAGAATTGCTTAAAGGGTAATTACATCCATTTTGACATGCATGTTTGACTCTTGGATCATTTACACTATAACTAAACACAAGAATTGTGGTAAGAATACGTTACTTACGTCCGATATAACAATTTAATTACTGCATCACCAAAACACGACACGGAGATCGCCATTGTTTTGCTGGAACGCTCAGAAATTAATGCCGACAGATGTCACTTTTCGATTTCGACTCGCAGCCGATTGAGATAGCTGTCTTGACTGTGAGGAGCTCAAGCATCTGGCGACCTTAGCTGGCCGGCAGTATAGTGGCCATCTAAGGCCGTCAGACGCTTGAGCTCCTCACAGTCAATACAGCTATCTCAATCGGCTGCGAGTCGAAATCGAAGCGATCCGTCTGTCGGCATTAATGTCTGCGCGTTCCAGCAAAACAATGGCAACCTCCGTGTGGCGATCCAGTAATTAAATTGTTATATCGGACGTACGTAACGTATTCTTACCGCAATTCTTGTGTTTAGTTATTGTGTAAGTGATCCAAAAGTCAAACATGAATGTCAAAATGGGTGTAATTGCCCTTTAAGGCAAGGAGTTCATAACATAAAAACCAATAAAAAAAAACACGGACGCAAACCTATTTCCGTTAACGTCCGTCTGACCTTCTGTTTCGAAACCAGTACTTACCAGTTTTGCATCTGAAGTTTAGCAATTATTCTTTAAAAGAAAGCTTTACATCCTGATCTCTACGATTAAGCGGTTTTTTCATTAAGCTAATTTGCAAGCAAAGCAGTTCTACTGATAAGCCGAAAGTTCTTCCGATTCCTTAGCGTGCGAACACACTTCCACTGGGTCACTACATAAATTTACCCAGCATGACCCAGTGGCTCAGTGTGACCTCAGTAGCCCAGTGACCCATCAGTGTCTTCTCGAAAAATAATCTGAAAGATAAAAAAAAATTCCTTTTTAAAGATTGGGAACAACATTTTGAAATTATGAAATAGAAAGCCAGTGTGCTGCAAAGGGGAACCCCACGTCCTCCACTAGGCGAGAGTTGGGATTCCCCTGCACACAACGGAACAAGAAACTCGCGCATTGTAGTATCTCTCGCTCGGACGAGTAATTGTGATCTTCAGTTTCGTAGTTCGGAAATTGTGACCAAGTTTCGTAGTTGGGAATATATATTTCGGTTAACATCTTTTTACGGTTTTTCAGAAACCGAAAGAAACTTCTATTAGCTTTTTCAAATAACCGGGATCGAAACCGAATTTCGGTTAACAGCCTAACCCTAGCCAGAAATCCCATAGCTGCTGAGTGCTGACAGGGATCGTACAAAGTCTTGAATTCCTTGAAAAGTCCTCAAGTTAAAAACTAAAAATTCACTGGGTTAGACTGGGTCGGTAGGTCAGACTAGATCACTGGGTCAGAATGGGTCTCTGGGTTATTACGCCTCTGGGTCACGAAACATGTGACCCAGTCCAACTCTGAGTGAACATATAATTATTATTATAGACGGACTCTGTAACATCGTAATGTCACATTATGAACATGCGTCTCGTCCAGCCAGCCCTATTTTGAAGCGATATCGTAAGTGTAAACTCATACAACTGTGTTAGGTGGTCTGTGCGTTGCAATTCAACACGCACAGGTTTAAACTCGATTGGCTTTCTATGTCATAATTTCAAAAAGTTGTTCCCACTCTTTAAAAAGGAATCTTTTTTTTATCTTTCAGATTATTTTTCGAGAAGACATTGAGAAGTTACAAGAGCTGACACATCTGCATGGTATTAACAAAGAAGAAATTCGAAGTCTTCCATTTGGGTAAAAGCATGAAATCCTGAAGAATGTGGCACTACTGTAGGGATTGAACTGGCATTGGTAATAAACACCTGTCAGTAACACTGGACGAATTACGTACAGCAGCTGCATGATACTTTACTACAATTGACCTTGTCTGCCAGATCTCTCTCAGTTTACCTTTCCCTCAAAGCAACTCACTGTTGCACACTCTTGTATATATTGTCTTGTTTTATATATATAGTACTGTCAAACATCAACAATGTATTGTTAATGACTTGTGAACTATAATGTAAGCTAGAGTGTTGCTTGACTGGCAATGTAAAGCAATTTATTAAGCATGCCAAATTACCTCCCAGGCTACATTCTGTTCCAAGCAGCGCTACGCGTAGGACTTTCCTTTTAGATTTTTATTACTAGAAAAATATCATCCTGTTTCCCTCTGACTGCCCCAATACTAGTCATTACGCCTCCAACTATTTCGCATTAATCATCCCCATTTCATATTATAATTCTTAGGCAGGGTTTTGTAAGGAAGGCAAGCTCAACATCTTAAACTGAACCATCGAAAATAGCAAATGGCGAACTCTTGCTTTCTAATTATTATCGTCTATCACTGAGCCATGCAGCATCCAACCATCTCATCCGTAACTTCCGCCCTGGCGTACTCCCACATCCCTGCAATTTTGGTTCAGTGGTGCTTCAATGGTAGAATGCTCGCCTGCCACGCGGGCACCTCGGGTTCGATCAGCGGCGTAACTGGGAAGAGGGGGGGGCAAAGGGGCGATTCGCCCCTTCTGTGAGATTTTAAAAGCTTATTCAGCAAATTGGCCAAGTCACTTTTTCCATAGCTGAAAAATTATTTATCGTCAGATGGCTGCATTTTGAGGTCAAAGACGCAACTTTCAGCTTAG
>JAHWFP010027985.1:0-27787 GCA_023313725.1 Lithobius niger
AAAAAAAAATGGCGTCCATGACGCATGTGGCATAGTGTGAAATTTGTCGCCGAAAGGGTTAGGCCTATTTGAGAAAGGGTGTATTGTGTATTACTGGCGAGCTCCAATGGATTAACTTCACTCGTGCTTCATCAGGTGGAAGATACTAGTTCAAACAATAATAAACTTTGGGCAGGATCAAATAACAATGGCGTCGGCAATCCGGAAACATTAAAGGCTTGTAGGGATTGATGGGAACAGTAGGGTAGGACTGGGGAACGTAAACGCTTATTGCTCAAGGAATAACTCGTAATTGTCAGATATGTATTGACATGATAGATTGGAATGACTTTTATGAAGCAATATAATGTAATTCGGTATAAATATAAGCCATTTGTATTTATTTCAGTGTGGAGACCAAGTTCTTTTTCCCACCCTCCGGGTATACACGTTAATTGCTCACTGGACGCAATTAAACAGCTGTTAAACTCGGGATGTGAGGCCAGATGACATAGATGACATAAGACACGGATGACACATGATCTATGTCACCTGATTTATTTTCATTTTTCCTCTGATTCTTACTGTGCACTGGGATCACACACGTTTTAGGAACAAAAAAGTAGGAAATAAGGAATTCGGAATATAAAAATTCTTTTTAAGGAATTTCTTAAATAACAAAGTAGCAAAAATTACTGAACTTGAAAATATTTTTTTGTAATTTTTTGATAAAAAAAGCAGTGGTAAATACAGCAACTTGTAGCTTATTCTGAAACCTTTTCTTGTAAACCTTTTTATAACTTAGATGTTTTCTTGTTAGCCGACTGACCCCCTTTCACGAGAATTGTGAAATTTCTTTTTACTTTCTTTTTTTTTCCAATGTTTTAACTAAGCCGTTGACTATTTCAAATTATTAGCAGTTGATAGTATAGTACTTCAACTAAAATAAAGCATCTGCTCCTGCTTGATGACGGGTAGTATTCAGACCCAAAACGTTGCGAAAAAAATTGTTTTTTTGTGCACCGTTAGCGTCCAATGAATGTAATCAATATAGTTTGTACACCGCACTGGCTTCAAGATGAAACAAATGAAGTGTGACGACTTAAGAAGAGCTAACATGAATATCGAGGTATGATAAACTTGAGACGGTATCGCTGGTCTACGAAATCGCATGTCGTCTCGTCAAACTATTATTACAAATAATTTCGCAAGTTTTGCGTTTGCTCTTGTGATTTGTGTTCTTTCTTGTCGAGTAACGTTCTGGCGAATAGGATTTTTTGATAAGCAAAAATTCGGTAAATTTTACAATTATATAAATTAGAGTTTCAATTGTAGAAACTGTAGATGTAGTCATTTGAAGACAATGCATATGAATGAATTAAACGTTGGAAAAAATGTAGATTTGGTATAATTCAACTTGCACCATTCTGCATTCCTTAAATAAATACTGACGCAAACCTATTTACGTTACCTTTTGGACTTAAATACAGATGCAAACCTATATACGTTGCCTTTTGGACTTGACTGTCAGGCTGCCTGAGCGGGAAATGAACCACGACACGACCAGTATGGCACATACAGTCAGTACGGCTCAGTGGTCAGTTCATTTCCCCGGTTAGGCAGCCTGGCATTTAAGTCCAAAAGGCAACGAAAATAGGTTTACGTCTGTATTCATTTAACCCTTCTCAAGCCCATTTGGCTTTCCGTCCTGTCTAATTCTGCATTCATAGAGCCTGTTGTACACCGAGTGTTTATTTCGCGGATAGTTTCTACGTTATAACGCTTTAGGAGCCAAGGAGGCCAGAAAGGGAGGGAACACCCCCACATATTAGAAAAAGAAAGACCTCTTTCGGAATTTGATTGTTTAAAAAATTCCTTCCTCATTTCAGCAGAAAAAATATATATTTTGAAGTTTACATTTTCTACACTCAACAATACATTTCCACAACAAGACTGAAGTCGAAGTCAGGCGACCTTTAATGCTGCCCAGCATTCTGTTACTATTACCTTTACATACTAGGACTTGGAAGAATTATTGGGTCCTAACATTGTATTACTACCCTACTTATTCAACACAGTTCTAAACTGAGTTCTGCACCTGTTTAACCCCTCCATTAATTATTTGTGTGTTCTCTCGTCGTTCCACGGTGCCGTTCTACTAGGCATTGTCCCTGCTGATTGTTTTTACATATACAAGAACGTCCAATAAGGTTCTGAAAATTCACATGAAAGGGACCACTGCAAATCTAGTTTGAATAAACGTTAATTATTTATATAAAATTCTACATTTCTTCATCACTTGTAAACAAATACGGGCGAAATGAGTGTGTGTGTGATACGCAGGAGCATCGAAAGGTAACGTCACCTTCACTCAATAGACACTTTTGGAACGTTCTGCTGAGTTCGCTCCCGGGTTGCTGTGTATTGGAGTTACCATTCTGTCTCCAGCAGGGTTTAGTGTTGATAGATTAGATTGGGTGGTTTTGGAAGCACAGTATGTTTGTTGATACGACGTTAATACCGTACATTATTAGTCAACATAGAAAAGCATCTAGTTGGGTGGTAAAGCGTTGTATTCTGTTTCTTAAATTTTTTTTATTATTTTAATAGCTGAGTAATGGTGAGAACGTTAAAGTGTTTTGTTCCTGCAATAATTTCGAAAAGGCGTCGAAGGCATGGTTGTTATAATATTATAGCCGTTGGAATGTCTTCTAACTGACGACTCTCGATGACTTTCACAAGTACTTCAACCAGCAAAGTTTTCTTTTTATAATTGTTATTAATACCTATGATTTTCTGTTATTGTCCCTTCCGAAGCCATGGAGTTAAATGTTTATTACTTTTCAGTGTGTAATTTAACCTCCAATGGTACATTTCTTCCAAATGTTTAGTGAATCTGAGCTTGATAAATAAAATAACATGCTTTTCCTTTTTTTTTAATTACTGTTTTCTTTTTGCACTACAGGTTTCATGATGACAACAAACAAGTATGAGGACATTTCCCAAAAGCCATGTGCAAAGGGCTGCCCCCATTCACCTGGGAGCGATGGAGAGAAGTGTCCCCTCCATGCCCAATGGACTCACCCACAGCAATATGTGCGAATTTCTGCACCATCCAGAGGGCGCTTCTTCATCCTTTGTGTCGTAACGACACTTTTGTCGGGACTCATGGTGCTGCGGTTAGTGTACTTCAACACAGTTCATCAGGGCACGGTATGTACATTAGTGGTGGAGCCGAGCAGACCTCAGGTAGCACCGTATTTTACATCAGTGACAGTTCCGACATCGGCGAGCAGCGAAGAGGAAAACGACGACTTCGGACGTCCTCACGAGAAGCTCCACTTTTCCCGCACGAAGCGTCAACTTCCGCAGTGTATCATCATAGGAGTGCGGAAGTGTGGTACTAGAGCACTACTGGAGTTTCTGAATATGCATCCACGTATCCAGAAAGCTGCTGTGGAAATGCATTTTTTTGATGATGACGAGAGATACAACTTTGGCCTAGAGTGGTACCGACGTCGTATGCCATACTCTTTCCCAGACCAGATAACAGTGGAGAAGAGCCCGGCGTATTTTATAACGCCTTCAGTACCAGAACGCATCAAGGCGATGAATTCTTCCATCAAGTTGTTGCTAATAGTTCGGGAACCAGTAACACGGACCATCTCAGATTACACCCAAATACATAGTAACAAACTCATAAAGGGCAAGCCCCACGTTGCTTTCGAAGAACTCGTACTTACGCCCACGGGCGAAGTGAACATGCAGTATAAGGCCATCCACATCAGCATGTATGCCCAGTACTTACGCTTCTGGTACAACGTGTTTAGTCGGGAACAAATCCACATTGTGGACGGGGATCAACTTATCGAAGACCCGTTCCCCGAGTTGCTGAAAATTGAGGACTTCCTCGGGTTGGAGCATCGAATATCCCGAGACAACTTCTACTTCAATAAAACCAAAGGTTTTTTCTGTTTACGGAACGAGACAACCGAGAAATGTCTTGGTGATACCAAAGGCCGCCGCCATCCTCAGGTTTCACCGGCTGTGGTTCAAAAACTCCGCCTGTTCTTCCAGCCTCACAATGAGAAGTTTTATGAAATGATTGGTCGTAGTTTAGGCTGGCCAACTGAGTAAAGTCTATCATATTGCACTAATAATATCAAACAATGAGCATGTTTTCTTTTTTTTTTAAGAAAAAGAAATGCTTGAAAAAGTTGACTCAACACCTCAATGCACATCATGTTACACTTGAAATCCTTTCAGTGGAAAATCATATTATTTTTTTGTTGAGTACTTTGCCATTGTGCTGTGAATGGTGGACATTGTGTGTGGGTGGTGATGCAGGAGAAGTCTGTAAACCCGAAACTATTTCCCCCTTTCAATGAAAACTACCTAGAAATGGGTGGAGAAGTTCTCAGTAGTAATGATGTTTTATGATTAGTCTACATAAACCTGCTTTAAAAAGTAACATTTGTGATATATTTTAAATAGTGGAACTTAAATACAAACGGTCTTTTAAGTTGTGAATTTAGTCATTAATCTGACTTTTTAAGTTATTAGGTAAACGTTCAACGTTTACTGTTTGTGCTACTCCACGAAATTAATAGGTTAACAAGAATACAGACACATCATATTTTTTTTCCCATTTTCACTTCAACTGAAGAAATAATATCTTTCATTTCTGATTGTATATTTTGTTTACAAGAGGTTCTTATTCCCATGAACTCATTATGGTCATCAGCTGCATGTAGTGAACGCATTCAGTGTTACTTGTTTGATGTAGAGGTAATATCAGGAATATCTTAAAAATTTTAAAAATGTAGCTACACATCAGAGAACAGAACTTCCAAAACAACCATTATTATTGAATATTATGTGTAATATTCTTAAAGTTCCCCATTGTTGAATCAAGCAGTGCTTTATCCAGACCTGTTAATACATATTTTTTATTTTGATGCTATGTCAGTCAGTCATATCTGCCAGGCAAGAAGACCACCATTCCACGTCCCAAGATCGCTGTGCTGGTTCTTTTCACATGTTGTGTTCCATACCAAGCTACCAGTGTATTGAAAGTGTCTCCCTGCTATACTCCACTTTAATATTAGCTGCATAAATGTGTCCCTGTTAGAATCAGAATTTGATGGTACTGTTCGGTGTTGGTATTTTTACATTTATCATACCTTAGTCTTTGGGTATTTTGGCGTAATAATTTTGAAATAGACGTTTTTCTTAGGTTAATGAAGAGGTGTCAAAATCAAGTTTGGCAACTAACAATAATTAAAATCTCTTTCATTATTAATTCGGACTAATAATCAGTATCGAGCTTCTCCTTTTGAACGTAGTAAACATATTAAAAATAAAAATTCAATCCTAACTTAAACTTGATCTGGTATCAGGGCCTTACTAAACCTATGCACCACAGGTTCTTAAACCAGTTCAGCGTGGTTAGTTTTTTAAGTTTACATAACTTCAAGCTACAAACTTTTAATCCACATTAGAATTGGATTGAGATCAAGTTTTTGGTTAGGTAATGGAGTTTGCAAACCTGACCTGCAATTTCGGGTCAGACCCAGTCAGTGGTTTGGAAAGTATTTTAGATGTCTTTGTTAGTAAACTCTGCTACAACTTAAACAAATCTGTTAATGAACTTAATTTAAATTTAGTTGTTAATGTTAGTACTGTAGTTTTGGACTGTTTTTGTAAATTTTAACATTTTGTTTGACTGGATCACTTCTGGTCTTTGGGCCATTCAGGTCACTGAATCATTTGGGGATGCTGTATGCCAAACCAACTAATTTGTGGAGTATCAGTTCAGAAAAAAGTGATTTGGCCCAACTCTGATCGACATGACTGAATAAGCTCTCGCTGAGCCGAATAATTTAGCATCGTAGAATGTTAAAATCGGTCATAAATTAGCCAAACTTTGTCATTTTCTAGTATCGAGATTTCTGAAAATACCAATGTCTGTTTCAGTTTTTGGTTAAAGTTACTGTATAAATACCAAAACCGACCAGCTCTAGTTTCTTTGCAGTGGCCACGAAGGGTGATTTACAATAAAATAATTTGGTACCACTGTTATACAGTAATTAACACTACCAATCAAAGGGTGGATATGTCACTGTGTCAATTACTACTTTGTTTAATGTGTCTTTGTGGTATCATCAAGCACTCACAAGAATAATTTTCTCGGTGTTCAAAACATTTTTTTTTTTAGTTCAGCAGTGAAAGGCGACATACTTGATTGCCAAAAAACTGCATGGTGTTTACGGTTTTTCAATTTAAAAAATGGAAATCTCTCATGTTATTTTGTCTTTTTTCAGTTTAATATTTAAAAAATACAAGCAACGGTAAGAGACAGTGCTTTCCACACTTTACGTGCTGCGTTTTCGGAACGAACTGTTTGTTTAACACTTGGTCTAAAACATGACATGCCATAGAGGAAGTCACGTAACACCTACGCGTGAGTTGCCATATCCAGTTGTAAAAACCATACAACATTGCATTTCGCTTTTTGTTTAAAAAAAAACTATCGTTGATGAAAGAAAATCAGATGACATTAAAAAATTTCGTCTTCTCAATTGTTAAACTTTAAATACATTAATAATTTTGTAATTTGTTTGGTACATACAAAAGCATTACAATTTGAGGGCGTAATTAATGCAACAATGTTTCATGGTATTTGCATTAACTTTTTTGATATGTTGAAATAAAGTGATCGTGGTAGGGTGCTTTGAGTCATTTGTTGGCAATTGAATGATGCTTTTAGTCATAACATAGGATTGTAGCACCTTGCAGTGTCCAAAGACTTGTGTAATTAAATACTTTGATTGCTTTAAATTAATTGCTCATTTAGAAAACAGTAAACAATTTCTTTTACTGCATAAATGAAGTAAACTTAACATGGTGAGCCCTAGCTTTTCAACTCTGTAAAATGTACATTGAATGTTTTACTGAACAATCGCCACATGACAAAATTAATTATAATATGGATTATCGGAGGATTTTTTTGTTTTCTGCCTCGGTATAGTTTCCAGTCATTTTCATAAGTTAGTAGCAGACAATCATATTCGTTTAAATATTCCACTTGGTGTGCAATGGTTCAATTACAATGCATCGTGCCATAAAATGGCCTAACTTCGAAAGTTTGAAGGGTTAAAACTTTTTTTTTTAGCCTGAAGTGTCTTTGCTGTGTTCTTGTCTTTAGCAACTATATTTAAAACTAAATAATATTTGATCATATTTTGGATACGGTTGTGCATCATTAGCTGTCTCTTTTTCCATAGGTTGTAATTTTACAGTATTGGGTGGAGCGAGCTATATGCATCATTTTAAGCGACAGCGTACCTTTGACCAATTGTGATTGCAACAATAATATTGTGATCAGAACCTTTCTAGGTTAGAAAGCTGGTCATTTATCGGTTAGAAATATTATAGGCAAACTTGTTTGAAAAAAGTAACCTAATGTGTAAAGTCCTGAATAGTAACTTCTGATCATTTAAATAAAACATAAATATTTTAGGAACCCCTTTAACTCACTTTACCTTTGTCAGTTTAAACTCTTAATACAACGTTTTTTTTTTGTTGTTGTTGCATTTTTAACTTTCAGAATCAGTTGGAATTCACCTGATCATGAGACTTGTTCACTTTGCATATTATAGACATATTGATCAAACTGTTTTTGACTTACAGCAGGAATCGATTAATTGCATTGTGAAAAAGTGTGTGCTCGCCCCCTCATAGTTAACGGCAGTAGGGACTTAGAAGTTGACTATTTTTAAATAAAATCTCCATGTGCAAAGAGTTCAGTAATGTGTTCTGGGTTTGCTGCGTTAAAGTTCCATGTTGATCAAGTTTGCAGATTGATTGTTAAAAGTTCCAAAAGTGCATTGAAGGGTAAAGGAACTTACATTGTTGCCAAATCTTACAATGCAAGCAACGTTTCCATATTTGTACCTTCCCTCACTTTACTCTAATGTCCATTTTGCTTGGTTGTTGCAGAGTTTTTCAAAGCTGTAAAATGAAGCAACTCTTTCTTTAACATCAAGGGTTGCATTTGTTGAGGAGAGTCTGTGAATTACTGGTTGATCAACCACATCTAAAGGGTGTCAGGAATTCTTGTTATGATGTTATATCTTGCTGTGCCCTAGAAAAAATTATTACTTCAATATTTGGCAACTTGGACTTTCCTAGGTTCCAAAAGATTCTTAGTTAAAACTTGCAGTCACAAAATAATGCTATATGTTACCTAATTGCATGTGGCACTATCCAGTAGAGTGTCATCCTACTACTGCCACAGCCCCTGGCACTTGGGGGAAAATAATCCAGACATTAACCCGAGCCCTCTATGCAACCCTTGTTGACATGCACATGCTGTCACTTATTGCATTTTTCTTTAATGTTTATTTTGTTATTGTTATTATTGTTTACACAACCTGAGTTTACAACAAAATTGATTTAACATGGTGCACATCTTTAAAAGGAGCCAAGCAGCCCTCTGGTTCAATCTTGGACCCATTTAATATGCTCAAATAATTTTCTTATCCTTTGCTGATCCTTTGTTGATATTTGTTATCTCTATTTGGGTACTATTTATGATTAAAAATAAACAACGCAAAATCGTGGTAGATCCCCCATGTTTTTAGATTGATCCCCAGAAGCTCTAACTAGAAATCCATTTGGCACTGCTCTTGCCTTACTCGTGAATTTGATTAATTTCGTAATTGTCTGTAAACATGGTGAATTAGAAGGAACCGTAGGGTATTGCTACTAAAATTACAAGCATTACCTTTGGTGCTGTTTTAACCATTTGGCAAAAGACTTACTAACAAGGCAAAAAGACGTACTAACACACACATCTGCGATAATGGACTTGCTCTTTTGACTAAAGAACAACCACAGCCGGTTTGATACCGAGAATTACTTAACGGCCAGGAAACTACAGTAGACATTTCCCGTAGGGGTCTGTTTTAAATTAAATTTTATCTAGCATATGAAACTAGCAACCGGTTATATTATAATACAGACGAATGTTACTGCATTCGTGTCTGTGTTACGTGTCAACCTTGAGGATTATCATTCAGCTTGGGTGTGTACCTTAATGGTTCAAAGTTGTATATTTTCCCATACACAGTCGTATACTTTTTTTTCCCCTACAGTGAATACCGTACGTACATTGACGACTAAAAAATTGTCCACATCGTTCAGCAATTTGTAAGCCTGTATTATTGTAGTCACATGGATTGCAGTTTTGGTAAACCTTTACTTACCTGTATTTCTAAGGCTATATTCAATTACTTCCAGCAACTTACAATGCAATGTATCCTTGCTCAAAAACCTATTAGTTCTGCCTGTTTTTGGCAATATACTTTTTTTCATCAACTACAGTCTTAACTAATAATACAACCGATGATAGGGTCTACAGATTCAGTAGAATAAAATAATGCGTCGTCTTTTTAGTTGTTAAATATTAACATCTGCAATATTATTGCCTCGGCTAACAATAATGTTAAAATCAGTTGGGTATTTAAAATTGTAGTCCAAAATGTATTGGGCATTTGTGATGATGTTTCAGTTCATAATTTTCTTACGAATACACGATGTGATTGCCCGCTAATTTTATCCCTCAAAAGCCAGCTTCAATTACACTTTGTGTTTATATTGTTTCAGGTTAGATAAGACACAGTCGGCAAGATACGTATTTACGGAACTGAAGTAATAGGACACTTCTTGAATATTGCATCTGTACTATCTTTTTCTTCTAGTCTATTTTCCACTTCCATTCAGGCAAACAGCTTTAAAATTATTTTGTGCTCAATAAATTTATAAGAAATTGTAATTAAAAATTTTTAGAAATTTCACACTTTTAGTAGTTTCATTAAAATTTAGCATAAGTACAAACCGACTAAACTGAAAAGTTCCATTTTTTTTGGTCGACAATGCTGGTACTTTTTCAAAACTACCTAACAAAAAGGGCATGTTGCTTCAAAAATATTCACTGAGTAAAGCCTTACTTATGTCTTCTATCAAGAATTCCACAACAACGGTGTAACAATTATTACTGGGAGTTCTTGATCTATATCAATGCAATCCTTGTCAAAAAAGCAGCTCAGTGAAGAAAGGTACATTACTGCAAAATGTCCAACTTTGAAGAAATCTGGGTATGATTTATATTTTTGCAATTGAGAATTTCTTGTTTCAGACTTTTTCTGTGAATGTAGTGTGACTTTGCAAATTGAACACCGTGCTTTGATTGTGCAAATGTTAAGATACAAATTTTTACTGCAAACAATGATATTAAGTAAAACATCAGTTCATTCTCCAAAAGAGTCATACGAGCAATGATTTTTTTCTCCAAATAATGACAATCACTTTGTTAATTCCTTTAAAACCAGTGTTTGTTGTGATATAGGCATGTAAGAGTACTATTGCTACAGGAACATAATTAAATTTAAACAACTAACTTGTTTCTAAAGTTGAAATTAGACATATTTCAAGTGTGTTCACTTAGAAATGCCTTGCCAGTTTATTTCAGCAAACTCACTTAAAGCTTTTGCATAGTAGGTTCATGATTTGGTCGGTAACATTAATGAAGACTAATTCACTAGGCCTACAATAACGAATTCAGTGTGCATCTACCATTGCAGAAATATCCACTGCTTCTATGAAAATGTAGAGTTAAGGTTTATGTGCTGATTTTTATTTTTATTATTGAAAGCAAAAATCAGGGTAGATTTTTATTCTTGATTTTTGATAGTTGTGAAGAAAGGAATGCCTCTCACATAGTAAGAATGTGAGATTCACGTAGTCCTTGTGAGATTCAGCTATAATGTAGCTCATTGTACCTCCCTCAAAGACTTTTGTTTTGTACGTAATGCGGCACGTACTTTAAAGATACTGTATATTACAGTATCTAACACTAGGAAGATGTGCTGTATACTTGTGTGCACATAACGCAATGTGACCATTGTGTAACATAAGAAGATTAGAGTGCAAAGACGCCATCTAAGATTTTGAGATGGTTACGTGTATGGCTCGTGACTTTACAATGCCTAAGAAGAATGTCAGCCTAGTCCGTAATATTCATAAGTTTCAATAATGTATAATAAACAAAGCGGAAATGAAGCACAAATGAATGATCATTCTGATGATGTGTGAATTGTAATTGTTGAAAATTATTTATGTATTTCAACTGTCACTAGTGCTAAGTAATACTACTGACGAACGAACTACAATAATTTACAGATGTCTACTGACTGTGTGGACAAACCTATTTTGTTGTAACCAATATAAGTTTGAAAACAACCCAGTCATTTTGTAAGGTTAAGAATGTTGAACATTTACTAGTTACAGATTGTGCGTGCGCTTTTGTTTTGTTTTCCTTTATAAGCCACATCACTATTTCAGACAAAAAAGCACCATCGTAGTATTTTCATATTCAATTGTTCCATTTTTGAACAAAAACATTCTTTTTTTTTAAATATTTAATATCCAGTATTTTCTAATTGATTGAGTAAACTAGGTGATTGTGGCTACCAAATAACTACAGTCACACTATCAAATATTGAATGAAGGTGCATCCCATTCATTTTAATTGAATTGTCGTAACCATTAGGAGTGCAACAGGAATTAATCATATACATCTTCATGCTGCTTGAAATAATTTTATTGCAGCTTAAAACTTTTGCGGTAAAGCTGTAATCTAGTAAATTTAGGAATCGTTTACATGAATATAGTTTGTTTCTTATTTTTATTTTTGCTAGGCGTTCATAGCTGCACATCTTGGCTGGGTTATTTTCAATGCAATTATGTCATTGTAAAATACAAGTAAAACAAATGTACATTTCATTATCCTGTAAAAGTGTATATATGAAACTGGTATCACAGTAGCTTGGAATTTCAGTGACCAATATTTATTGCTATCTTATGATGATTACGGTTGATGAATATTTGATGGATTCTTTATCTTTGCGAGCGTGTTTCAGGAAATAAAATATTTAACATAAATATTGAAAGAGAAAACCCTTTGGCTTGTTTACAGCCTTTTAATAGTATGTGCGCATTGTGTTGTTGCAATGAAGAAAAAATTGTGAAAAAAAATACAAGTTGTAAATCCTTGTTTTTAAGTAGGCTGCAATTAAATATTTGCCTATTTTTCGTGTTGTAATTTTTTTTCCTTTGGTATATTATGCATCAAAAGTCAATGGTAGTTATGCATTAATATTATAGCCCATTGTTAAATAATACGTAAATTTGACAGAAATGTATCTGGAACTGTTTTGAAATGATTGTCAAAATTAAAAACTTGAAATTGTGGGTGTTTCCTTATTAATCGCAAAAAAAAAAAGATAGTTTCACTATCTCATTTCAAACTTTTAAAAAGATTGCCGTCTCATTCAAGATGTAATTTTACTGTCTTTTAAGAAGGGCATAGCATCTAATAAATGGTCTGTATTATAATCATGGTGTACTTGTCTTGTTTTGGAAGAATACAACAGAGTTCAGCAAACTTTGGTGTCGTCGCTTATTTAGGATATTGCCACACACTTACGCAAATATTGTATAAATATTGTCTGTAAAGTAAACAAAATATAATCCTAGATAGATATGTTAGAGGACAACACAGATTGCAGGTCTACAGCTATTATAGTTTCGTGGAGTTGTTCCTTTCTGGTATTGTCATACAGTTCTTAAAAACTTGAAGTAAGGTGACAGAAAGTAATGATAACTAGAATTTTACAGATTTAGATCTTGTCATGTTACATTCAACGATTTAAATACTGTAACCATTCGGCACAATTAACATAAAGGAAAACACTGAGGTGGTTTACAAAGATATCTAAGGAAGAAAACGTTTCAAATAGTTTTAGTTATCAATTTCAAAAGTCCAACGATCACGATCACTGTTGACGATCCATTCCAGTTAATATAATTACAGGTATTATAATTCCAATTTCAACTGTACAATTCTATTTGATTAATTCGGCCATCCAAACTCTAGCTGTTCTGTAACTGACCTATCTTAAACAAATCCACCAGACCAAATCAAAACCAACACAAGTAACAGATTACATTATTGATACTAAGCTAGAAGTTAAGGAGATGAGGCAGAGGCAGACAAAGTATTACTGGAGGCAGTGTAAGAAAAGAAAGTGTGGAGTGATTAACATATCCATGCATCAATATTTTGGTGAGTTAACAGTTTCAGAGAATAAGACATTTCATTTGCTAATAACTCTTCAACTGCTTCCAAATTAATGCTAAAAAAGGTCAATGGCTAAATCCTTAGAAATGAATTTTAGCCACCTAGACATTGAGGCGTGTTCACAAAACTGATAACAAAGACAACAGCACTGTCACAATTTGCACCCTGGAACCACCGTTTAAAACATGTATGATCACTGCCTCCCTGCAAGCAGACCAAAACGATCTTCATCAACAACGATAACAATATAAATAGTTCGTTCCTCTGATAAGCTGATGACGGCTGCTTTTGCCATCTCAATAATTGATCACAACAATTCTTCAGTGTTGAGATCGCTGACTTGGATCTGATCTTAGCACTAATTTTTTAAAGTCCACAACATGACGGTCGTAATACAACAACAAATAAATTTAAAAAAAGAAAAAAAGAAATGAATTCCACAAACGAAAATTATCTTACTAACTAGCTGCTGGCATGTACTGTAACACATCTATGGCCTAATACATCTGATGACCTTAGTTTTTCAACTTTTATACTACTTAGAATGGGGTGTGCTTAACGTGATATCCTGCTGCAGTAGATAGCTTCATGGCGGACGGCGGTATCTAATCTGTTCCAACCAGGTTTCTGGCTCTTCTGCATCCAAACATACATGCCATCGTTGGCCATTACATGTTGTATTTCACTGGCCATTTCCTTTAGAACACAGGGTAATGAACCTTTCCTTTCACTGTTCGTACTTCTAAAATAGCAGCACAACAGCACATTTATTTGTTGGTTACTGATTTCACCAAAGTTTTTCTACATTCGTTGTACCTTTACAGAACACTTCCAATATGAAAAAAAATTACCCATCCCATTGTGTGAACACTGCCTGTAAACCTATTATTTTCCTGTGCATTTAACGTTTCCTGGTCTGTCATGGTAACAAAATGAGCACTAACGCTACCATTGTGTCGTGGTTAATTTAAGCTGCTATCTTCGTCATTGGATAAATCGAGGAGAACTTCGAAAGACAACTGACAAGCAGCCATTGCTATGCATGACAGATCATTAGCCACTCGTGCAAATGCAATGATAATGTACAAGTCATTGCATGGTAACAATGAGTAAAGGGGCGAAAGCGCTAGAGTGGTCGGTTCCTTCGTGCTATTTTCCTCGTGTTGAGTCTAGAAATGTTTCGACACTACGTGTCTTCTCATTATCAAATCTCAGCACTCGGGAAGCATGCCAGAACGAATATTTTTGCCACTACCAATAATTATCTGGAAGCCTTCACGTCATTCGTGCTACTTCCTCACTTTTGTGGAAGAATTAGTAGCCCATTGTTGGTAAATTCGTCCCCCCAGTCCCCATTTCCAGGTAAGAGTAACGTAGTCCTCCAGCTGCTGCCTGATTTTCTTTGCATAGTTTCAGCACATAGGGCAGTTTCAGAATGTAGTGTAGTGATATGACGCAGCAACTACAGACTTCATCACTATCGGTTTGGGGGACAGGGTTTGATTGACAAACGAACGTTAGCCATATGTTATTAAAGTAAGTCCTTTCCAGTCCCAGGTGGATCAATAATTACATATGGGATTTAATGCTCTCCTTACTATGCTGTGGTTGGCAAACCCAGACTTATTTAGAATTAGGAGGATAAGGCCAAAGTAAGCTTATATTATGTCTGGGGTTTGAGGCAATGCTAATAGTTTTCAAGTTAGGTTAGGTCTGAAACAAGTCCATTGGTGGGAGGATTTGTTGCTGGTTAAGCTGCGAGAATGGGAATGTCTTTTCAAGTGGAAACTTGCCTCAAGTCGGTTACCCTCACGTAAATAATTAAACAGGATGGAAAGCCAAATGGGCTTGAGAAAGGTAAAATAAATACGGATACAAACCTATTTTCGTTTCCTTTCGGACTTAAGTGTCAGACTGCCTGAGTGGGGAATTGAACCCACGACCTTCGAAACCAAAGGCATAAGTCCTACTGCTGAGCCATGCTGACACAATCTGATTCAGTGGTAGGCCTTACGCCTTTGGTTTCAAAGGTCATGGGTTCACTTCCTCATTCAGTCAATCTGACACTTAATTCAAAAAGGCAACGTAAATAGGTTTGTCTCCATATTTATTTTACCCTCAGGTACTACAGCAGTGGTTTTGCATTAGACATATGAATTTGAAAGTCAACGTTTGAGAAAACTGGGTTACATTATCGATTGTTTGCCTAACTGGGTTACAAGTAATGCTTATAGCATGGATTTAGCAACAATTGGCCGGTATAAGCGATTTAATACACACTTTTGGTAGAGCGACGTCAGAGGAGGTGTGGAATCGTCCGAGGGGGAGAAGCCCCCCAGGATGTTCTACACCTCCGAGGACGTCGCTCTACCAAAAGTGTGTATTAAATCGCTTATACCGGCCCATTTTTGCAAAACCATGCTATAACTTTCTTATTGCCCTACCTTCATTCCGTGTAGCAGCAGCGCCGAACAGAAATACCGTTGTCGGAAGAAAAGAGAAGTCCTCTTTCCGTTGTTTTCCGAAAGCTCGAACGACAATCCAACAACAATGCTTTAACAGAATGCTTTGATATGGCGTTTCAAGCATCGTACTGTTACAATATCCATTGTTCGTCGAGGGGGACATTCGAAATGAAGCAACAGTCCCTTACCCCAACAACGATGCTTTAACAATACGCTTTGAACAGTCATCCCACGTGGGATATTGACATATTGTTACTAAAGTTTGGTTGTAGTCTGAGGGGGGGGGGGGGGGAATCTTATTTCTCTTGTTCACTGATGGAGCACTTCGGAATCGACCAATAATGCTGGCGATAGAGCTGTTGCAGTTGTTAAAGAAAGTAATGTTGGAGGTTTAGAATGTAACACCACGGACAATTTAAAGTAGTGATCCAAAGCAGTGTCGGATTGGGCCGTCCGAGAACCCGGGAAACCTCGGGGAGGCCCCCACTACAGGGGGCCCTTGTTCAAAAAAATAAACTTTATTGAACTATTTCGCATGAATTTGTACGAAAATTGCATTTTAATTTTCAGAATAACGTTTTAATTCACGCAGATTTCTTTAAAACTACGCTAGCTCCCACACTGCAGGTAACCCTTGTTTCAAAATATTTTTTTAAAATTAGAAATGAATTCGTGTAAAAATTGCATCGCTCAGTCGCAGGAAACGTTTCAAATTCACGCCCTTTTCATGGAAAAAAGTTAGCTTCCGGGGTGTCGACCCTCCCCCTCCCCTCCCCAACTGAAGTCGCGTGTTTTAAATTGTATCTCCAAATTGCAGAAAAACGTTTCAAATTTACGCCGATTTCTTACTCCGAAGCTTCCTTCCCCCCCCCTCCCAATACCTCCTTCGTCCGGTGCAGAGTGTTCCTGAGGCCCCTTCAGTATATTCCCGGAGAGGCCCGACCCCTCCCAATCCGAACTTGAACCAAAGTAGCATATTGCTTTATAAAGATGGTCATACTCGCAAGAATTCTAAAAGTGTGAAAAATAAATATGCAAAATAAGTGTGCAGAATAAGTGTGCAGAATAATTATGCCACCATTGTTGAGCATTGTTGAAACTGTGCGAATATGGGATTTATACAGCATCGTTTTAACAATGGTCTGGACGAAAGCATGGTAATAAGTCTTCTCAGCTAATTTTCTTGAGCTTGATTGTTGTGTCTAAAAGTCTTGCTGGTCCGTTGGCGAATAACGTTATTGTTGCAGACCGCTATTGAATTGCGGTGTTTGGATGCGTATACAAGAGTCTTACTGGCCAAATTTGATACCTAGACCCTTAGAGTCAAAGCTTGTCCGTGTTCCTTACAGGTTTTGACTTTTCGACCCTTACTTTTAACTTTTAACGATACGTTTTTGTTTATTAATACAAGAGTGTCTGAGGCCTGACATTACTAGGTTGGGAATGCGTTCGTGTTCAGAGGAATGTACGACAATCGTATTATATTCGTTTCATTGGAACAGTGCGTACCCAAAATCCAGTTGCTCTAAGACACTGTCCAACACACGCAGTGTATAATTGTGGAACACTATTCATCGCTTATCAGGGTTTAGTAAATAACCTTATTCAAGGGTTTACACACTGGCGTATAATTTTTAGAATCTTTTATACCTTTCGCTAAATCATTACTCAGTTTACAACAAGTCGAATATAAACAGCCAAACAATACAGAACATGTGCACACGCGTTGTTTGTGGGATTGTTGCTTCTTGTAGCAAATTACAAGTAGGCCGGAAGTAGGCCTACATCTCAACTCCTACAAACTAGAAATCGGCATTTATAATATTGCTATACGGTTGTAGAACCTACAGAATTTTTCAAAACAAAAAAAAAACATTTTTAGATAATTTAAATAATTTAAGTCTTCGAAACGGGCTTCACACTTCTACTTTACGTTATGGGAGCAGTGTTCTTCTTAACAGTAATATTTTACAGCAGTTTGTAATTTCCTCAAAGAGAAAAGAACTTGTTTCATATTAAGTCAAGTTGCAGTTGGCAAACACTTAGATTTAAACAAAACTCAGTCGTGCAATCGTCAATTTACTATTTCATATTTCTCACATATGGCTGAGGAGCTTTGCACAGGTCGTAAAACTGTCTTGAGTTTTAACTACTTATTATGTTTCTTAAAATTAAACTTTTATTTATTATAATTGACCGAGTATGGGTGATACTTGTTTAACTCTCGATTTGGCATTTTGCTCCATTTGTACACCTATGTATGTGGCGTCATTACGGAAAAATACATGACCAATTCAAATGAAATTTGGCAGGTAAATTCTTTGGGCATAGGTGAACGACGTGTGTAAGGTTATACCAGTTGACAAAAGGCCAAAACAAGATCAGATGAACGCAAACAGTTGAAAATTACTATTCAAATTTTAAGAAAACACAAGATGGCCACTGAAAATGGCGTCCAAAAATAGTATTTGGCTTATAACTTCTAAACCGTTTACCAGATGAAAAACAAACCTGTTGAAATCGTCTTTAGAATTCAATTTTCCTGAAGAAAAGTCCTATTCTAGCATGTGGAAATTCGTGACGGTGGCAGAAAATGGCATCCATGTACTGTTTTTGACTTGGTAACTTCCAAATCGTTAGATGAAAACAAACCAGCTATGAGTAATCTGGCAAATTAAAAGTTCTTAAATAAATTGCTTTCCAAATTTAGCATTAGCGGCTATCTTTCTGACCAACTTTTTCAATGGATCAAGAATAAAAATTCACATGATGAGAACAGGGATACCCACCACCGAGGCTGCTCATAGTGCAATACCCTGTCTTTTGGAGCACTATACAAGGTGCAATCAGGTATGGGAATTGACGTGAGCTAGTACATGGAAGAATCAAAACCTAAGGAGGAACCGGGGATCCCTAAGAAAGCTTCAGGAGGAATTAGGGCTCGTTTACGCAACGAGTTTTCTCGCTCACTAGCTTTTACTTGATCAATACTAAATCTGATGGGTGCTACTCGCCTTTACCGGAGTATGCGGCTTTCGAGTTGTCTATGAATATTAGTAACCATGGCAACGACGCAGACGCAAATCTTCTCCTTGTACCTCGTGACTCGGCGTACGATGCTTGCAACATTTGAGCGTCGATTTATGACAACAAGAAAACAATTTTTACTGCAGACGACGGACTGTTTTTTATATGCCGGCATTCGATGGTTTGTCTTCGATTCGATAGCCACGAAATGGACGCCATGTTGGATTTTGAATTCTCGCTGCGAGTAGCTATTTATTCTACCGACGTTTGATCATTGCTAGAAGCTGTACTTCGAGGGAGAATAGCTAATTTTGGGAATAACGTGAAAGAATCTTGTAGCAATGTTTAAAATTACTGTAGCTCTTTGTTCTTTATCCGTGTTGTTATTTATAGTACATACAATTTGTTATCTATTACCGCATTCATTTAGTAGCAATGGGAAACTAATCATAAATAAATAACGGTTGTCTAGCAAATAGCATTCAGCGAACGAGCATGACTTGTTGCATAAACGCGCCCTTAGATCAGCACATAGCACAGCATGGAACTATGTCTCTGGCAGTTACGCTACATTACTGAACAACTGCAAGGAAGGGAAAGGCAAGTCAGCGATCATAAGCGGTATTGTCTGAGCTGTAAGTCCCTGAATACCTTTCAATGAAAGGTTGGTCGCAAAGCTAACTTACACCTCTTATACAGACCTGAAAGATTGTTGATAGCTTCAGTAAACAGCAGCGAAGATGGCTGCACACGTGATTTTAGCAGCACAGAAATGATGATATTACCTTTAAAGAATCACAGTGGGGTTGGAAAGCCTAAAGAAAGGGGCATTATATTTCAGTTGTGGAAGAGAACATATCCTTTAGGGTGAAAATAGTAGACATATTCCTGAATGTAAAACGCCCGAGAGCACGAGTTTCAGAGCTCTCACTAGTCAGTAATGACGTCATCAAAATGGCGGTCATGTTGAAAGTTATATTTCTTGAACCCTGCTACTTTTTTCACTTATTTATCTTGTGTAGAATCTTATTTCCACACACGTTGGAGTTTAAGACAGTATTGTGACGATAAAAAACAAAACTGGTTGAATTTCCGTATACGATTAAATATGACCACAAATAAGACTACCAAAACTAGAAAAATAACCTTTCGGCAATATGGTCATGTTTGGTGTCAAATTATATATTTTCGGGGTTGCTGGATTCAGTGGTGGTCCCAAAAATAGTGCCAGACAATCCTCGAAATAATAACCAAGGCATATTAAAAAACAAGGCATTACAACTAATAAGTCTTGACATTTCTACCCCTAGAGGGCTTAGGGCCCAAAACTGATGGAACCGTTCACTTTGTGTGAAAAACTTCTGTGAAATTTGGTACGGATGCACATGAAGGGTAAACTGGAAAAAATAGCTAGGATATCAATTTTAAAATCCCCTAGGGAAGAAGGTGAACCAACAACATTCAGCACACAATTATGGACAGGAAAGGACATATGCATATTTAATGTAAAAGAAATCATTAACCCCGAAAGTCGAATTTCAAGTACAGTTTATCACCCGTAATTCGCGCAAATGCTCCATTATCAATTGGTTGTTGTAGTGATTTTCGTGTTTAAAGTACTCTTGTGAGCTCTCTAAAGCCCGAAATGGACATGCTTAGGATATTTTGAAAGGTGGGAATCTATTCTTTCCGTCAATCCCTACCAAAATTGTTTAGCTTAGATGGGGACCATTCTACAACCATTTGAAGGTGAATGTGGTAGTGGCGTATAGCAGCAAAGGCGAATGGTGACTTCCAAATTCAAAGTGCTCTTGAGAGCTCTCTAATAGAACGAAATAGACATGCTTAGGATATTCTGAAAGGGGGTGGAGGGGGGGGGGGGGATCTATTCTTTCCATCAATCCCAACCAAAATTAGGTAGCTTAGATAGGCACCATCCTATGCCCATTTGAATATTTAACATTTCTACTATGTGAAATGGTAGTGGCGTATAGTAGTGAAAGCGAATGGTGTCTTTCAAATTCAGCTCTTGTAAGCTCTCTAATACCCTAAAAGGACATGCATCGAATATTATGAAAGATGGGAATCTATTCTTTCCATAAATCCTTACCGAAATTGTTTAGCTCTAGGTACCGTCTCACGCCCACTTATTATAATGGTGAAGAGGTAATGTGTAGCAGCAATAGCATATGTTGATTTTCAAATTCAAAGTGCTCTTACGAGCCGTCTTAATAGTCAAAATGGACATGCCTACGATTTTCTGAAAGGTGGGGATCTATTCTTTCCATCAATCCTAACCGAAATTGTTAAATTACATAGGGATCGTTCTACACCCATTTAAAGGTGATGAGGTAATGGCATAGCGATGAAAGCGTGTGATCATTTTCGAATTTAAGTGTTCTTGCTAGTCCTCTACTACCCCGAAATGAACATGTCTGGCTTTACTGAAAGGGAGGGGGGGGGGTGTATTCTTTCCATAATCCTAACCGAAATTGTTTAGCTTAGATAGAAATACTAATATACGCACTACAATGGCACTTTGAAATTTAGACTAGCCGCTACACTAATTACAGCTACACATTTAGGGATCGAACGCACATCGCTGCAGCCAATGAGTATGCTTACCGTTTATGTAAAACCACGCACTGATAATTTTCATTGGCTGCAGCAACCTGGCCGCGCGGCGAGGTCGCCTAGTGCGTTCGAGCCCTTAAACGGACCCTACCTAATTTAACAATTTCAAGTTGGATTGATGGAAAGATTAAATCCTCACATCTCAGAAAATCCTAAGCATGTCCATTTCTGGCCATTAGAGGGCTCGCAATAGCACTTTGAATTCGAAAATCACCGTGCGCGTTTGCCATTACACCGTTACCCCTTCACCTTTAAATGGGTGTGGGACGGTCCTTAACTGATCTAAATAGTTTCTTTTAGTATCAATGGAAATAATACAGGGTGATAGTATTGACCCAGTAGAGTGTGCGGCCGCATGAGTTGGTTTAGCCACCAAACAACCATCGATTATTGGTCACCACGAAGGGGATCACATATTAAGATCATTAGGTGGGGAGGGATTGAGGTTTAATGGTGCGTCGGCAGCTAGGTCATTAGCGCCAACCTCAGTCACAGTGTAATGGTCCGGGTTACCACTGCACCACACATTACAGAGATATTATACAAACCCCTATTCTAAATCATGTCATACATCTGTACCTCCTGCAAAAATTGAAAAACACCGGACAGGAGGGGTCGCCCAATTGGCGTGCAATGTCCTGTGGAAGATGGAAACGACGACGAACACCGTCAAGATGGCGACAATCAACAAGGAAGTGACGGACCGTAAGTGGCCGTCGACACCAATGACATTCAGAGGCTCAACCCCTCTCAAAAGGAAACAGTGAGTTGGTCGAGTGTGACCAATGCGCAAACGGGCCAACACCACCTCTTCACGGCGAATGTGGCGACACGCCGAGTGACAGTGCCTTTAATAGCTCGCAATTTATTACCGTCCTGTCTGTCCCACAAGGTTTGCCAAAAACCGTGTAACTTCAGGCGTAGAGTTGGAAAGGCGTCTGAGGGAACAAGGCTGAGATCTCTTTCGAGAGGACCAGAAAGGGCCCCTTTCGCTGCAGAATCAGCGTGCTCATTCCCACCGATCCCAACCTGGCCCAGGATCCGCAGAAAAGCGCGGTTTTCCGCTGGCCAGGCAAGCAGGAAAGCAAAGCTTAGACACGTTGCGTCAAGGAGTTCCGAGGGTTGTAATTCACCAAGGACTCCTGGGCACTCATGGTATCACTAAAGATGATGAAATGCGTGCCCTGAAGGTCAAGGATCCATTCCATGAAAATGCCACTTGGGACAAGCCAAGGGGCCACTGGCATCTCTGCAAGCCGCAAGACGCAGGGCATTTCAAAGGCTATTTATTACCTGACAGGACTGCTGGAGCCTATCGCGGAAATCACCCTAACCCATCCTGCGTCAACCGACCCGCAAGTCCGGTCCAAAAACTATGGACCAAGCAGGACTGTATCGCACAGCATACAAACGCACAACATACTGAATGGCAAGCTGTTGCCGACGAATGGCCAAAGGAGGCTCCGAGGCTTCATCATAGAGGCTGACCACTGGAGATGTCCGAAATGCCCAGTAGCCAGACGCCAGACCACTGTGATGCACAGTGCCCAACTTCTGGAGAGTCGAGTCACTAGCCGAACCATAGACCATACAAGCATAATCAAGTTTGCTGCGGATAAGGGCTCGGTAGAGGCGCAACATAGGAATGCAATCGGCACCCCATGAAGTGCCCGACAGAACCAGCAAAATGTTAAGCGCCCGCAAAAGACTTGTCTTTAAGTTGGCGCTAGTGTGGAAGCCAAGATAACCTGGAATCGAACACCAGACCCAGGAAATGTGCCAGTGGGACAACAGGAATTTGTGCCTGTCCCAACTACAGGCAAGGATCTGGGTCAGCATTCGTTGGCGGCAAAAGTGGACACACACAGTTTTGTTCGGAGAAAACCGGAAACCTTTAGAGACTGCCCAGCCCTGAACTTTGTTAATTGCCAGCTGTAGCTTCCGCTTGCAGGTCTGCATACGAGCTGCCCGAAAAAGCAGGCCAAATAATGACTTGGGAACAGCAGCTTGCTGTGCAATGGGGTTGATCCTAATAGCAAACAAGACGACACTGAGAACAACTCCCTGAGGCACACCATTCTCAAAAATGAACAGGCGGGAAAGAGTCGTCCCAACACGGACGCAAAAATAACGGCCTGAGAGGTAAGCTGAAAGGAACAGTGGCATCTGACCCCTCAAGCCACAGTTATAGAGATTACGGAGAATCCCATAACGTTAGGTCGTATCATAAGCCTTATCCAAGTCAAAGAAAACTTGTACCTGATGTTGATGCAGACAAAAAGCCTCCCTCACATCTGATTCAAGGGCAACTAGATCATCGATGGTTGACCAAAATCTTCGAAAGCCACACTGGGGTGCAGATAAGAATCCCCGTGATTCCAGCACCCAGACCAACCTCTCACTGACCATCCATTCCATAAGTTTACAGACACAGCTAGTCAGAGAGATCGGGCGATAACTGGAAGGAGAAGTAGGGTCTTTGCCCGGTTTCACAATCGGTATGACCACTACTGTCCTCCACGCAGCTGGAATAGAGCCGTCTGCCCGGTTGAACATGTCCAGCAAGAACTGCTGGGAGGCAAGAGGCAGACGTTTCATCAGCTGATAGTGAACATCATCAGGCCCTGGGTTGGAGTCATGCGACCTGTACAAAGCTGAAACAGATTCTTGCCTGATAAACGGTAAATTGTACTCCTCTAGCCTGTCAGAGCGAAAATCAAAAGAGTTAGCCTCATCTCTACGCTTAATCCCGAGACAACCAGGATCATAATGGTCATCACTCGAGATCTGCGCAAATGCTGATGCAAGACAATCAGCGATACCTGGCACAGAAGAGAGCACGGCATTCGCCACCCTCAGCTGTAATACAGGGGAAGGCACGTTCATCCCCGAGATCTGGCGCACCTTCCTCCACACCTGCTGAGAAGGTGTGGAGCGCGTGATCGACGAAATATAAGCCAACCACGATGACATACCGGGCACGGGCATGGCAGCGTTTAAAGGCCACAAAGTTTTCAGTAGTTGGGCTCACCGTAAATGCACGCAATGCATGCCTGCTGGCCTGAATGACCCGTCCACAAGCCGGTGTCCACCACGGTACAGGAACTCGTCTCGGCTGTGTGGATGTACGCGGGATAGTAGCATGAGCAGCAGCAAGGACCACATCAGTGAAATGAGTGGAAAGTTCATCCACATCAGAAAAGTCCTCAACTGCACGCTGAAATACAGCAACCTCAGCAAAGGCTGACCACTCAGCTCGTATAAGCGCCCACCGGGCTGGCCTGGAAGCCACAGAACCCCCTTGTCTTGTGGACAACACAATGGGGAGGTGATCGCTCCCATGCAGATTTGCAGTGACAGCCCAAGTGAAGCGAACTGGGATGGCTAGCGAGGAAAAGGCTAACAGTACTTTCCTAAAGCACCGAACAGAGCGAACAGAATGCACCACTGTTAGAGACAGTTTGGTTCCAAACTTGATGTCGAGCGTGCGCAGTGATGTTGCGTCAGCCACTCAGTACCTTCATAAACTACAATATAGACCAACAAGCTCAGCAGATACGTCATACCTTCACCGCGACCAGACCTGGCTAATGGATTTGACCAGGATTGGCTAATAGATGTGACCAGGCGAGAGCAATGCCAAATTGTGAACCATCTCAGGGAGGTTTGCTGGAGTGGAGGTTTGAGCATGCGCGAAGAAACAGTTTTGATGAAACAGATTCATCGCTGACGATGTTGATGTCAATCAAGCTGCATCAACACGGATATTAGCAGGGAATGAGCCAAACTGTCACCAACAGCAGTGTGTTTGGTTCGCTCTGTTTGGTCGTTTAGGAAGGTATCGTAAGTCCACCACTGACCGATTGCCTGTGGCCAGGTCATAGTGTGTCATGGCTCCATCATTCAGGATGCAGACGGACCCCCTCTGCCCCACTCCTCAAGCATCCTCTCCTTGTTGTCAGTATTAAGTCCTCCCCACTGGACGTGGTGGCTGTTCAAATTGCCCAGCAAGAGGAAAGCGGCAGGAAGCTGGCGGACCAGGTCCTCCAGGTCACCAACCCCAAAGACCTCATCCGGTGGTAAATAATGCAAACAGACATTAATATCGAAGTGGAAAGAAACTCTAACTGCTATCGCCTGAAGTCTAGTGTGCAGTGGCACACTGGCATGTGGCTGAGAGTGTTGATCCAGCACTGCAACACCACGATGTGCACGTGGCACAGGGTCTGCATCCAGACCGTAGACAGAGTAACCCCGATCAACCGAATTATCTGACGCCTTAAAGCAATTTTCCTGTAGACAGCAGCACAGAGGTTGCATTGGCCGCAGCTCTTCTGCATGGGTCCGATAACTTTGGCAGTTCCACTGAACGATGGTATACGCAGTCATTAGGGCGGGCTTACGATTGAGTCTTTCCCCTTAACCCTACCTCCGGCGATCCAAACATATCTGAATCTTCACCTGAATCAAAAGTTGGAGTGAGGTCCAGAACAAAGTTGTCCTCAGAAGGAGGAAAAAGCTCAGGCGAATTAGTACAAGAAACCTCTCCCTGCTCCATGGTCAAAGGAGTAGCAAGTTGTGGAAGGGACACAACGACCCCTCAGCAAGCTGGTCGTCCGACGACCGTTTCACCTTCTCTCCTGGTGGCAACTTTCTCACGGGTGGTGTTGGGACTGAACCAGCAGGAGCCTTCCCCTTTGCATTTTCTGTGGTGCACTCCGGGCGGGCGGAGGCTTAGCCGAAGCTTTAACCTGCTTAGGAACAGTAGCAGCAGCAGTAACAGGAACATTAGCAGGAGCATACTGGGCAGACGTCGACGGCACAGCAGCAACCGGGTCCGAAGGACCCAAAAGACCCTGCAAAGATGGATGTTGCTGGGTCAACAAAGTAACAAGCCTACCTACCGTCCTCACCAAAGACCTGAGCACAATTCTACCAGATCAGCAGACTCACTAACTGGGCCAGGCATTGGCGCACTGCACACCTGCACAAAAGATCGTGTCATCCCCGAAGCCGATTGTTTGGCCTTCTTTCGGGCCTCCGAGTAGGAAAGCCCATCCTCTACCTTTAGTTCCTGAACTCGACATACCTCTACATAAACACGGCAGTCCTGTGAAGAGGCCTGGTGCTGACCACCGCAGTTGACGCACTGCTCCGGGCCAGCACAGTCAGCGCCTTCATAAGCTGCCTGAGCACAGGTAACACAGATAGGCCTACCTTTGCACGAGCCACTGGTATGGCCGAAGCGTCGACAGCGGAAACACCGCATCGGATTCGGTACATAACCCCGGAACTTCAACCGCAGGTAACCGGCAGTAATGTGCTGCGGCATAACTGGCGTATCAAAGGTCAGGCAAACGATGTCAGTTGGCTGGGCACCATTCTCGCCTTTCCGTGTCAAACGCCTCACAGCCGTTACCCCTTGCGACTTGAGTTCGCCCAGGAAGACATCATCACTGAGACCTCTCAAATCGAAGCACGTCACGACCCCCTTGCTGCTGTTCAAAGTACGATGCGGATTGACACGCACTGGGCATGATCCCAGTGCACTTGCTTTCAAAAGCCTCTTCACCTGAGCATCGTTTGCAACCTCCACAAGGTATCTCCCAGCATGGAGCCGAGAGACACTCTTCGGATCAGAACCACAGATCTCTTTCAAAGTTTGTGTACAACGAATGGACCGAGTTGCCTAACATCTCGGCCCTCGCCTGTCACCACCAGGAACTTCGGGACTTGGTCCCGACTTTGACTAAAGTCCGGTAACTGGGCACCAGGCCCAACAATCATTATGGGGTGCCCCCCGACCCTGCCCCCTTAAAGAAATTTTCTACTTCCGGTTTCTTTAGGATTAGGGCACTGGTCCCAACTTGAGATACGTGCGGGCAGTTAATTCATGGTGAATGCAGAAAACAGCATGTAAATCGGTCAACAATAGCATGAGCTATGGCCAAAACACGTTAGTGCAAATGTTGGCTTCAGTGCATAAAATAATACCCTGAGCCGTTGTGTGAATTGGTTGATTGCATGTAATAAAGTGCAGTAGGGAATAAGGGAATAGCAAACGTAACGATATTGATGGAAGTTAGCCGAACATGTACTAGCCAAACCCTTATCAATTTCGTCACGTTTGCTATTCCCTACTGCACTTTATTACATGTAATCAACCAATTGACACGATGGCTCAGGGTATTATTTTATGCACTGAAGCCAACATGTGTACTAACGTGTTTTGGTCATAGCTCATGCTATTTTTGACCGATTTCCATGTTGTTTTCTGCAGTCACCATGAATTAGCTGCCCACACATATCTCAAATTGGGACCAGTGTCCTATTCCTAAAGGAACCGGAAGTAGATAATTTATTTAAGGGGGGACCTCTTAATGATCTTAATATGTGGCCTCCCTTGTGGTGACCATCGATCGATGTTTGTTTGGTGACTAAACCAAATCATGCGGCTGTAAACTCTACTGGGTCGATA
>JAHWFP010027986.1:0-60664 GCA_023313725.1 Lithobius niger
CCCTCCTCCCTTCTGTGTGGCCACTGGAGCACTTAGAGGAACAAAAGATGAAGCAGGGGCTTTCGTTTGCGTTTGTATGCTGGGGGCAGCGCATGCGAAGTGGGTAGCGGCGCCGATGGGCATAGAACTTCAATCTCTAGATCACACAGCACTAAGAGAAAGGGAATGCTAAATATTAGGTAATGTAGGTTTTCATAAGGGCAATAGAAACCAAAATTAACCACCCGTACCTGGTATTTTGGGCTTTTTTTTGTGATTTTCGTTCCCGTAGACGGCTCACTTTCTTGGCCCGTGTACTAAGCGTATTACGCCCTGTTTTCTTTTTCTTTTACCGTATTAAAAATAGCCTGTTTACACACTTTAGGGTGGATTAATTGGGGTGACTTTGTACCCACGTTCGCTGGCACGACCTTCGAGGACCGGGTTCCTATTTCTCGTAGACTTGTTCAATTGCTGAACTAATTTTTTTATTATATGATAGGTACTAGGTTTATACCGGATATTTCTGTGTTTTAGTACGCCACAGGCTTAAAACTGCAAATCAGTATACATTTTTCTCTTTTCATTTTTTCTTTCCTTTTCTGACTATGAGCTTGAGTTAAAATTGCTTAGTGCAAAATGCTTATTCTCATAAGGTTAGAATCGCCACTATCCCGCTAATTTTCGACAGTCAATCTGCACAAATATCTTCAGGCAATCTTGACGAATTTTACAAATTTCGAGCTCACATCTTGTCTCTTGTCTTTCAAATCTGGCAGTTGATGCCGTGGCCCGCTGCATCTATCGGGCACACCCCAATGCTGTAGTAGTCGCTCGTGGAGGCCATGCCTTAGTAAATACTTAATGCCTGGGGCAGAGATGAGCTATCTCTTTGGTAAGTTCTTTTCTTTTGTATGCTTCTGCCCTGGTGGCACTTTTGTGGTTGTCAAGTTTGACTGGATGGTTCGATAGGGTGGTCTCAAACTTGCTTACGTGGTAAAACACTAACTGCTTCGGGAACGGATTAGTGACTTGTGTTGGTGTGTCTTCCATTCCAACTGTACGAATTGGTTAAGTTTACATTTTTTACTCAAATAATACAAGGAAATCTGTTGGTTTTCACGCCATGTGGGCACTTTAATCGGTTTCTAGTTTTTTTTTTATCGTGTCACGTGGCCTTTTGCGAGGATTGGAGTCCTATCTCAACGAAAGTTGACAGAATGTGAAATTCTTCCCTGTTAGTTCATTCATCTTCCCTTGCATTAAGTGAAAGCTCTTCTGCTGTTATGCAGGAGGTCAGAGCTCCTACTTTTGATGAATTGGTTTTCAACGATGCGGGTTAGCATGTAGGCGACCTCCGTTTAAAGTAAAGTAATGTTGGTTCAGGTTTGGACCAATGTAACGCTTGAATGTTTCCCTTTACAGTGGTGGGCCATTCTACGGTTCAACATTTCTTTGTTCATGGCTGGCCATTTCTTTTTTTTTTAATGTGGGATGACATCGGCCCATGAGTTGCCTTTTAGGCTTCACTCACACCCGCCGTCTGAGCACATACCTTCTTGCCACATTCTGTTTTTAAGAGACTAGCCCAAACTATGCCACTGCCAATGGCGTAGCTTCCCCAATGAACAATTTCCGGAAGGGGCTTGGCTAGCGGGCGGTCATAGTTCACACTTTAAGAGCAATAAGTGCTCCCTAGATGATGAGCTATGGAAGCCTCTTAAAGTGAAAACCATCTCAAGACAATTTGGGGCCCTACGCGGTTGAGTAACTGCACCTTCCCCCCCCCCCCCCCCCCAGGTCATAAAAATAAACTGGTTAGTGGAATTATTTGGCAATGGCAAGAAAGCAACCACTAGTATAGAAGCTGTAAAATATGTATAGAAACTGTAAAATGTGAATCTGATAAGTGTTTCCTGTATTTTATGATGCAATTATACGGAGTAAAAGTTAACGTTTGTTTCTGTAAAAGGTTCAGTTAAGAAAATCTAGGGAGTTCATTATGGTCAATATTTTTTTTTGACAATGTGCTTGTGAAAATTTCACACTCGACCTTGCCACAGGGTAAATTAACGCAGCTCCTCTCTTCGTCACGAAGCACGTGTTTGGTCGGAAACCACGCCCATTTCATAATTCTTGATATAGTAAATGACCCATAGTTTTTGGAAATTAGCGACATATGATTCAGTATCGAATATTACGAGCCGCTAGTAAATGTCGACCTCTGTTATGGTTTTCAATCACACTCACTTAACCCGGAAGTCGATGTAGCCAACGGATTCTCATCCAGCTTGGCTACACTACAAATTTAGCAAATTCGTATTGCGTATCTGAGACACATCTCGAAGTTAACTGCGGCTTCGAAAGATCATCTTGTCATTAGCAATTGGAAAATGAAACGGGAAATCATCCAAAACTCCACCAACGACTTGACCGACATTTTATGCAGTTGCAAAAACTTCTCTTTTCATCGTGGTTGTCGCATGCTGGCGTAGTACATCCATACGGATTACTACGCCCAACTCCAAATCTCTCAAGAGTGGTTATTGATCGAGTCCATTCGCTATAAACACCAAGCTCATCCTCCTTCCTGTCTTGTATCTAACGTTGGTCATGTGACCATCCACAAGATCAGAAAGATAATTTTGCATATTAGAGAAAATATAAAATTAATGATTTTAATGAGCAAAGATGATTTAGGGGTAAGTACAGTTCCGGTAAAAAAAACCGCCTTTTTTCGTTATATCGAGGGTCGTAATAACAACCATGGAGAAAATTAGTTATCTCGAAAACTACTGGGTGGATTTTCATGAAACAAAAACTGAACTGCTTATTAGACTGTCTACTGTATTTCTATCCTTATTAAATACTACGTTAACTGACTGAAAATAATTGGCCGAGCGAGAAAAACTTAATATCTAATGATATCTCGAAAACTAGTGGAAGGATTTTCATGAAACAAAGACTGAATTGCATATTACAGTTTTCTCCTGATTTTGCATGTCAAACGTATAGAAATATAACATATATCATAACAATTACTCCAGTTTTTGTTTTATTCAATTCCTTCCAGCAATTTATGAGATATATTATTAGTTATCAACTCATGCTGCTCGCTCGGCCAATTATATTTGGCTACTTACCATTACATGTAATACGTATAGAAATATAGCTGATAGCATAATAAGCAACCCAGTTTTTGTTTCATTGAATTCTGGCCAGTAGTTTTCGAGATATCAACATTTTCGTTCAGAGTCACACACATTAATACGCAACTTCTTCCTTATAACGAAGGCGTTTTTTTTTACCGGAACTGTACATTATAATTAATAAAACCATATTCAACACAAAATTATGGCCTTTATTATTACTACTATTATTATTACTAATTAATAATAGTATTACAGTAGTATTATAATAGTATAGTATAATAGTATAGAATATAGTATATATATATATATATATATAGTATAGTATAGTATAGAATAGTATAATAGTAGTATTATAATAGTATTATTACTATTACTACTATTATTATTATTACTAAATTATTACTGAAAGAGACAAAACGTGTGGGTTTTTAAGAATCAAAGAATTTGTCGGCCAGGAAGGCCAACCGCGATGCAGTCAAGGGTTTGTCTTACCTCAAACACGGGCAGTGTAGTCACGGGACTTTTAATGAAACTAAGTAATTAGGTCGATTCACATATAAAAGCGTGACATGACACTAGTTTCGGTTTCAGATCGCGTTTCTGTATAATGGTTATTTTATGTATTAAACGAACCAAATGTGAAGTCAAAATTTTGTTATGTTGTGACTGTTGTTGCTTTTCTGTACAATAATGATGTTGAAAACAACTGATGGCCACAGGTAGGTTACATCGTCAATCAGTAATCTGCCTTCTAGATATAGTAAGACTAGTGCTTCCGTTTCCATTCCCGCTCCCTTTAAATCGGGGGCCCTACGCAGCTGGGTCGGTTGCATGTGCCTTGAGCTTTGAACATAGAGCGTAAATACAAACAATATTTAGCAAATGACTAAAGGTAAGTATTTTAGGATAGGTTAAAACTAATTTTATTTTTAAAATAACGTATTTTTTGGACACCCTGTATGTTAATATATTTTTTTTTTTCTCGTAATGTTTAGAGCCTACATTGAGTTTGGGAAAACACGAGCTGCTTCATCTGAAAATAATAAACCTGATACCACTAAAGGGTTTGAAAAGATTCTTCCTGCAGTATACTACGCTGTGAAAATGAGGTAAAATAGGGTGTCAAATATCGAACAAAATTATTTCTGGGTACACCTGTTCTTTATCTGTTGAAAAACAGATTTTAATGGTGATTGCGACGTGACTCTGTTGATGTGGCTACAGCAGTTATGTAAATAGAAGAAATACGAGAAGAACCTGATGAATACAGGAGGACAAAAACAGCCTAACTAGTTTCTGTCCCTCTGCCTTTCGAAAATTAACACGTTCGCAAATACTGAAAAGTAGTTGTTAATTTTTTGAATTTGAGTATCAATGTATCATCGTGGAAATAACTTCTTTGTTATCTGCGCAACATTGGTATTTATTTGCTTTGCAAATGATGACTTTCAGCAGTTTACTAACTTTATTTGTATTTTTCATTCTCTTAGTAAAACCATTGATTAGTTTTTTTACTTTTTTGGGGTGGGGGGGTTACAGTTATTTTCTGGATCCGTTTTTAAGCATGTGTGGATGTGCTAATATGCTGATTCCGATGTCCGATTTCACGTGGTCCGATGTTTAAGAAAGTAAAGTGAAATTAAGTTAAATTTTTCGTGGAGTCCAAAATGATTAAGAGGATTTCACAAATAAAATTTAAAACTTCTGTAGTCCTAAAATTTACCACCCAGAAGTCAATTGCAGGTGCATTTGTGACAAAAAGATTTAATAAAATTATGGATAGCTGATGTTTTGACGCCTGCTGCTAAAAACCGATGCCGATGTAGCCGAAAAGGCCGATTTGCGATGTCCGATTCCAACATCGGGCATCTTTATCCATTTTCCCTAGTTGCAAGAGCTGTAGGTTTTGTCGGCACTCTTTTATTTTGTTAGCTAGTATTTACTAAGCAACCCTCAAGTATAGAAAAGTCGAATGAGGTGAAACATACATACTGACTAGGCCTTTGAGCGGCTTCTCAAGCCGATGTTCTTAATACTGCCGCCAACGCCTTGTGCGAGAAACTCTTCACGGACCCTCCACCTGTCAATACTGGGGATCTCGCTTCACTTGTTAGCCAAGTGTTTCGCAAAGCTTGTTTCGCCATTTATCACTATGAACTGGTTCACTTGAGCCCTCTTCTGCGCTGCTGCTTCGTGATGTGGTCCTCAACACGGCCCCCAATCTTCATGATTCCACTTGCCATGTTTTACGCAGCCAGCCTATTCATGAATCGGATACGCTGTTCAGAAACCTCCTATCCAAGTTGGCTCCCTATCTTGACATCACTCGCAAACCCAAGCCTGCTCAACCAAAACCTCTCTTCCAGGGCTCAAGAAATACTGTCGCCAATTTGCCAAATGCGAATAAAAAATTGGTACTGGCGACTAAATATTAACTTAAAATAGCCACTGAGGCGAATTTCCCATCCCCTATTTTTGTATAGAATTTGCTAACAATACATTCTTTTTAGCGTCTCGTGGAAAACAAAAATAGATCGCAGCCACATAGTTATTTTCAGGGAAAGTTTTTAACTTCTCATTCACGGTGCTATTATTTACTTATTTAATAACTAATTAGGTACATAAACTTTTATTTCGTGTACCTTTTGTTATTTAAAGAATTCTAGTGACGGTAAAACGTTAGTAGCCTAACTTAACTGGACGATCCTTAGGAACATTACTTTTTGCGGAGCCCAGTTATAGTTACATTGGTCAGCAACGATTAGCAGTGAAAATATGAAAATCAGAAATCCAGCACAGTGATGCTGGGAGTTGGTCATCTTACAAAGTGTTCCAAATTTCGTTTTATTAAAATTATAATTAATTTAAGACTTAAAAATGAATAAAAAGTATGTAATGAAGAGTGTTATTTTAATTATTAACTGCTGAATGTGTTGTGTTTGGCTCATGAAACTAGCGGATATCGGTAGGGTACTCTATACGCTGACAACTGGGAAAAAGCAATCGAGATTAGGTCACTAAAATTAAAAGAACTAAATCGAAAGTAAAAATTTTCTCTTTACGTTGTTAGTAACAATACAACAATAATTCTACCGTTTTGACAAGTATCTCCAGTTATTCCAACTCTTATCTTGCATATTACTGGTAGCTGGTGCACCTTTCAGTTAACTTTTAAGAGCAATTTGTCAACATCTGCTTTTGCTTTCTAGCGTGATCGTTTTGACAAATCCAAGTTCCAAGTAACTTGGAGTAAAGCTAGCTTCAATTGTGCCTTAATGAAATTTAGGGGCTGCCACTGGTAGACATTTCTTTTAAAAAGTTTATTCATGGAAATTCACGAATCTGGAATGGAAACTAACTCACTTAATTTAAGCCTTTTTTCCGTGTTGGGAATGGGACCGAAAGGTGCAAGAGTATATGGGGGTAAATTTAAATCACGTGTTCCTAAGTTGAGTGTCTTTCACCAAGTCATGAGTTGTTGGAGCGAAGGAATGCAAGCAAAGTGAGCTAAGAAAATTTTTTAATGACCAATCTTACAATTTTTCGCCTGCATTTAACCACTTTTTTTGGCTAGACCATATTTTGAACACTAGGGATGCACGTTTTTTTTTTTTTTATCAGAGGGGAATGTGAACCTGGAAACCCCGGTTTGACAGTTATTTTAAATTAAGTGCATAATATCAATTTGTTTTGAATTTGTTTCATGATTTCCAGTTTTCATGTTTTCTTTCTTGCAAGTACGATATACTACAATAAATACGTCTTTTAAGACTTTTATCCTTGTTTATAGTTGAATAACAAAAAGTCTCATACTTGGCAGATGTGCAGAATATGCCAGAATGCTAGAACGAGGTTCGCGGGAAATTTCAGAGTACTGTAGAAATTCACTAAAAAATGACTTGCCTACATGTGAAAGGCTGTGGAAATTTGAAAAGTTTGTGACAAAGTTTTGTGGGAAATTTTGTCCAGTAAGAATTTCATGCACCGCTGATACTTGGTAGTTTTCAGTTGTTGGTAATGAACGATTTTAATCAGTTTAATAAGGTTGATGCCGTTTTAATGACTGCACGTTACATTTTACTATTTTACCGGCTTTTTAATTATTAAAGTGTCCCATTTTTTATTACTGAAAAAAAACCACCTGCTTTGTGGTCATTTTTGGTAATAAAAAATAAAAATAAAATCCCCTCATCTCTCATGTCTTGACAAATATTTTTGCCCGAGAAATTAATATTTTTTTTCGGGGGGGGGGGGGGCCCTGTGGGCGATTAAAAAATATTGATTAGGAGCCAACTTGGCGCCCAATTTTTTTAAGATTTCTTGAGCCCTGCTCTCGTTATTCCCGAGCCCCTGGTCACCTGAGAAGACTTGGTTCTGCCCCAGCCAATGCACACAGAAGGACAGGCACCATCTCCCCTTCGTCGGGATAGAGCGCCCTTTCGAGCTACAGACCCGGGGCGCGAACAGACGCAGTTGCTCCCTTGGCCGAAGCACTCCCGATCGCCGAAACCATAACGTTTCCCCCGGACCGCGACAAAGTTCCTGACCTAGCCACTGACGTTTACCCCTGGGCACCTGCACTTCTTCCTCTCAGCATGGCTGGATCTCGCCACCGACCCAGCCGTTGTATCCATCGTTGCTCACGAATTTCGCCCGACATACCACTGTTAACCACCTCTGCAATCTTCCCCATGAACCGAGGCAACGAGCCCCCTCGGTCACCCTGTCCACCGAAGTCTCTGTTTTTTACTAGCAAAGCATGGTACACGAGACACTCCCAATCGGGACCAGCCGGGATTCTACAGTCACATTTTTCTGTGTCCCAAGAAGACAGGAGGCTTCAGGCTTATCTTCATTCTTCACTCACTAAATCGGTTCATAAACAAACCTCATTTTCAAATGGAAACAATAGAAACTATCTGTCACTCTCTCATGCCCCTCGATTTGACTATATAGTTCTTGCAGACGCCTACCTTCACATTCCACTGTACCGGCACCTCTTCTGCTTTATTTACTACGGCATGGTGTACGAGTTCCTTTGCCTTCCATTTGGCCTCAACACGGTCCCCCGCATCTTTACCTTAGTCCTAAACAGTCCTGGCTTACTTACGCCAACACCAGATTCGAGCAAGTGCCTTTCTCGACAACTGGCTCCTCCCTCATCAGGATCATGGATGCATCCATCCTACTCCAACATCGTGACTTCACGTTGAAGTTTCTATACCGGTTGGGCTTGGACGTCAACCTACCCAAATCTCGCCTGGTCCCGTCTCAAACATTCGTCGTCCTCAGCGTTTATTTCAACCTAGTCCGCACCACCGTCATGCCCTCACGAACCAGCTATCGGGCTTTCTTGCCAGCATCCGAGCCTTTCTAGGACTACCGTTTTACACATTGACAGATTTCAATTTCCTTATTGGGACTATGGACTCTCTTGCCATGCTCGTTTGGCAGATGGATGGTCCGTCCCCTTCATCACTTTGCATCAAGGAATGATCCAACCAGTACCGGTTTCCACGTACTGTCCTGAGACGGCAACTTTCCTCGACCTTCCCGTTTGCAACTCTATGGTGGATGGACGTTTCCACCTCACTTAGACGGTTCCCCTGCACGAGCCCCTTCTCACGACTTCGCAGACGCATCTTTACAAGGCTGGGGAGCTCATATTGGAGAACAGGAGGCCCGCGGAACCTGGGACTTGTACAACCAGGATCATGTCAACATTCTCGAATTACGAGCGGTCTTCTCGGTCTACAGCAATTTCGCCACCTCGTAACAGGTCAGACAGTTCAAATTCATGTCGACAACACAGCTGCGATCGCCTACCTTCGGAAAGGGGAGAGGGAGCACTCATTCCCGATCCCTTCATCAGGTCAGACATTTACGCTTCTTCACTTCTTTACAGTCATTTTTCCCTTACATATTCAAGACAACTGCGACATCATTGCAGACTCCCTGTCTCGCCGATCCCCTCCATTGGAGGGAGTGGGCTCTCAAGGCATTTCATCTGCGAATCTCTTCCAGATTGGGGCACACCAATGGTAGGCCTTTTTGCCTTGAAGCTTAATGCCAGACTTCCCCAATTCGTCAGCCCACCCTCACCCTGAATTGGGATCATCTCTTTGGCTACCTCTTTCTTCCCTCCGCCCAAGCTTCTTCTTCTGGTCCTTCGCAAGATTGCCCAGTTCCCCGGGGTATTCATCCTGATAGCATCCAACTGGCCCGCAGCAGCTTGGTTCCCTCTGTTACTCGATCTCTTAGTCGTCCTACCCCGCTATTTGCAGGAATCTCTCGACCTTCTTCCTAGGGGGACCATGTTTCACCACCGTCCACAATCACTGCGACTACACGCGTGGCTCCTATCGTCTGATACTTAAAACGAAAGGTGTTCCTAAGGACCAAGCATCCCGCATTGGCTCCAAAGCCGTCCGAGCTTCTGCCAACAAAATCTATGACAGCCATTGGCGACGATGGTGTCGTTGGTGTCTCCCACGGCAGATTAGTCCTGTCAGTCCCTCTATTCCGGAATTCCTGCTGTTCCTAAATGATCTGTTCAAAGAAGGTCTCCGTGGTTCGACTATTTTGGTTTACCTTTCCACTCTTAACACTGTATTCAAGGTGGCTGGCAGTACAAGTATTCTGGATGACTTTCGAATCTCGGCCTTAATTAAATCATTCGAACTTGAGCGGCCTGTGATCCGGCGTCTTTTTTCCCAACTGGGATCTGGCCCTCGTGCTAACATCACTTCTCTCCGCCCTTATGAGCCGCTCTCTTCATGCAATCTCAGTTACTTTACTTGCAAGACCGTCTTGCTTGTTGCCTTAGCCGCATGTCTTCGTTGTGGTGAAATACAGGCACTCTTAGCCACCCTCCACTGACTGCTTCTTCCTCTCAGATTGTTTTGGTGTAACTTTGACACCGCGAGCCTGCTTTCGAGCTAAGACACAGAAGCCCAGTGAACGGTCTCATCCCTTTATTATACCTGCTCTTTCCAACATTCTTAGAGAAGAACCCGAGCTAGCCCTCTGTCCAGTTCGAGCCCCTCGATTCTACCTTAAGAAATCCAAACCAATCCGGCGGGCCGAACTTTTTCTCCCCTTCACTACCACTTCATGGGAAACCTCTGCATGCATGGTTTCCACGCGGATCAAGGCTGTGATCCTTCAAGCTTACAACTCTCTCGATATTGACTGCGTCGATCATGGAATTCGCATCACCACCCTTGAACTTCGAGCCATTTCAGCATCGTAGGCACACCACAGTAATGTTCCTATCACCGATATTATGGAGGCAGCTACTTGGAGAAGCCCCACTGTGTTTACATCTCACTACTTTTGTGACATGTCTGCCCACGCAAAAGGACACTACCATCTCGGTCCCTTCGTGTCCGCTAAACGGATACTCTGATCCCCTTCAGCATTACGGTACACGACTGGTCTTCCTGATCGTTTGCAAAGTTTCTTCTTTTGGGAACTCGTGCACTACCCAAGGGGGCTCCGTCAAGTTGGCACCCGCCGCCTATGACGAGGCCTGTGAAATGCTAAAAGATCAGGTAATGATATTTTCATGGCGTATAAAAACAAAATACCAGGTACACCTGGTTGATTTTTGTTTCTGTTGCCTTTATGAAAATACATTACCTTCTTCCAACCCTCCTCTCTCGCCAACTTGGGCACTAGTGGAATAAAGGATGAAGTAGCGACTGCTGGCAAAGCTTTTATATACGGAGGCTGTGCAGAATGGATGTGCAGTGGGTAGCGATGCGAGGTGGGCTTCCAGAACTCTTAATCTCGGGTACATAACAGCAAAGCAGTAAGAGAATGCAAAAAAATCAGGTATTGTATATTTCCATAAAAGCAGTAGAAACAAAAATCAACCAGGTGGCCCTGGTATTTTGATGTTTTAAGCACGGTTAAATTTTCATATTTTTGAATACATATCTTTTGTTTTACAGGCTGTTACGTATGCCGCTTGAACTTAAGCTTTTAAGTCCAGAAGATGCAGAGAGAAGAATGGAACAGTTAAGGTTGCTCTCTGCAGAGCATCCAGCCAATAAACAAAAATTGCGTAGCAATCGGTAAGATCTGGAATACAAAATCGGCATATATTAATTAGTTCAGTTTTTATCCCAGAATATCTCCAGAAAATTTTTTTGGAATATTGTCTACTTGTATCCTTACTTTCTCCCATAGCTTTTTTTATTTGCTTAGCCTGATCAACAGGCCAGGTCCCACGTATATACGGTGTGATCACAGGGTTCGCACACGTCTTAAATTCCTTAAAAAGTCTTGATTTTAAAAGACTAAATTTAAGGCCTTAAAAAGTCTGGGATTTCAGCAATGTCGTAGATTGGTTTTAAAAAGTCTGGGATTCACAGAGTTTATACTGTCTTTAAATGTCATTGTGTACGTACTATAATTAATAAACTTATTTGTTGGCTTTGCTATTAAACTTTAATTATCACTAATTAAGAATTTTCTGTCGGCTGCTGGGTTGCGTCGTAGCTCTGAGCCCGTCTGTCACAATGCTACGTTAGTGTAGTTTATTTTTAGCTTTCCCTCCTCACTTCCCTCACCGGCATAATGCACTTGTCCGGTCACTTAGGAAAGCGTCAAAATTAAAGAGTTTTGGCAGATTTTGCAGTACCCCCATCGTCACAATTAATTTGGACAGTAGAGGTAGTTTTTATTTTTTTTAAATGGAATACTCATTTGTAACTTGCTTTTATCGACTATTTTTTTTTAATGCGGGAATTGGTCCAACAGCCAATGCATATTTTGGTTGGCATCGTGCTTTTTTAGCCACTGCTGATGCTGAAGTATTCTAATGCACTGGTAACAAATTCGTTGTAAATATGCAGTACTGTACTTAGTACTTCAAAAATCCTTACTTTAAATTCTATACCATTCGAATAAAGTCATAAGTAACTTACAACTGCTGGCAGTTTTTATTGGCATGTAGGTTTAAATTTTATTTATTTTCTTAAAAGTGAGTGGACACTGAAATCCTTAATTTCAGCAAATCTTGCTTTGCAAAACGATCGGCAAGTTCGTTTAGAAATTAGCAAACTTGTGTTGTAGTGTCCACAGTCAATATGACATAATTATTGAATTATTGATCCTCATGTTCTATTTTTTCTTTTTTCCTTTTCTTTTAAATTGTTTGAAATATGAAATTGCTATTTTGCTCTTTTAAGGCGTTGCGATTATTTTGTAAATAAATAAATAAACTAATTAGTGACTTTAACTGGAGGGAGTATCTGGAGGATTTTTTTTAAAAATTTGGATGCAGGGAAGTGAAGTGACTACCTCCCCTGGTTTGAAACTGGTTTGACGACGTCAAAGTTTCACTTATGGATTAGCGAAAATATATTTAGCGTGGAGGGGGGGATGTTTAGCTACAGCCTTTAAATGATAGTTGCACGTTCGGGGCGGTCAATGATCTTTCTTTCAAATGCCCCATCCAAAATTGCCCCGTACTATTAAAAACAAATTTCAAAATTAACTAGGTTTGACTTTGACATTATTTTAAGGATCTATCCTATCCCGTGAACACAAAACACTAACATGGAACAAAACCTAATTAAAACATGTGATTTATGTGACCTTCAAAGAAGCATTTAAGAATCAATTTTGCTAGCCTAATTTATTAAAATATTAAAGTTATTAGTTACTAATTTATAAACTAAGTTTAAAAAATCGCATAGATTTATAATACAATTATGATTTTACAACGCAATTTAAAATTTGGCCTTAAATTTCAGTGTGCTTGTCTTAAAAAGGCTTAAAAGTCTTAAATTTAATATTTGTGAAGCCGTGCGAACCCTGGATCACCATCTTTATTTTCAGAATGTACTAGCGAGCATTCGCACCTTCGTGTCATCCTCTCGTTTTATGATATTGCCAGTTCTGTGGTTGTCATATACTGATTTTTCTGTTTTTATTTTTTACTTTCATCTGAGTAAAAAATAAAAACAGAAAAATCAGTCTGCTTTTCAGTCCCTTTTTCTCCCTTTTTCTAGCTTTTATCATTTGAAATGCTCTTTTCAATGTCAAACAAACTTGAGTTTTACCTCTCCTCAACATGCCAGTGCCAGGCACGGTAGAGTACGCAACGCCAGTGCCAGGCGGCACTTACCACTTTTTCATGTGACAAGCCTATGCGTTAGCCCTGCCTGTGCTGCTCACACATTTTTTTCTTTTTACACGGCCAGTTTTTGAGCCCTGACCGTTTTACCTGCTGTAGGACTTAGCCATTTTTCAAAGTTCAAATGGTGACGGTTAACATCCGTTCCATGCTGCAATAAAGTCTGTGTTTTTGCGGGTAGTTTACCCTTATTACTGTCATCCAACGCAGGATTGTTGTGTTTTCGCCATGGGAAAAGGTGAAGTGCCGATGGAATCATGTTGCCACCGAAGTACTCCGGTAGACGAGCACGACTCGTGCTGGAGGTGTAGACAAAGTGACTTCGTGACCAGCAAATGTGACGTTTGAGACTCCCTCGGAAACTACAGTCAACTGCTTTCTCCGGACCTGGCGGAGGTCAGATCAGAAGGATTTGTATTGTAACGCAAACGAAGCAAGGAAATGGGTGGCAAATGATCCTTGATTTGTTTGGAGTAGGAGGAGGGCCTCGTCCCATATCGTGATTTCCTACCGGACAAGATGGTGTCCCCCGTGTTGTCGGAATAGGGGGCGTCCTCCATAGTTTGTTCGCGGCATCCAAGCATTCTCAATCGCAAGTCACAACTGCTTTTTTGAGAGCTGTGAAATGCTTGCATCGCTGTCGGAGCTTCCGTCATCTTTTAAGCTCTAATCTGAATCACCCAGTATCTAAATCCGGAATCGGTTCGGCAGTGACATCAAATTATCCGGAACCGATCCGGCAAAACGGCATCCGGTCGATCCCTACTTTTTTGTTTCGTATCGTCACAATAGTGTCTTAAACTCCAACATGTGTGAAAATAAGATGTTACTCAAGATAATTAACTGAAAAAAATAGCGAGGTTCAAGAAATATAACTTACAACATGGCCACCATTTTAGTGACGTCATTACTGACTAATGAGAGCTCTAAAATTGAGTCTCGGGCATTTCATATTCAGGAATATATGTACTATCTTCACCCTAAAGATAGTACATATCTTTGCCAGAACTGAAATATTGTGACACTTTTTGAGGCTTTCCAACCCCACTATACGTGATTTTCTAGTTTTCGGTACTTTTCCCGAGTACACCGATCGTAAAACTACAAGAGATATTCATCCAGCATGCAGAAAATGAAGAAAGAGTAATTTTATTGACAATAAATGTGCAATTTGTAATCTACATGATGAGGATGTGAAAAAAGTTTTAAAGACTTCATGGTGCGCAGCTCCCTATATTTTTCTATATTTTCTAGAGGTTCTTATATTTTCCTATATTTGGTGAAAAAAATCCTAATATTTCCTATTTTCCTGGGTTTTTTTGGAGAAGCGTAAGACATCCGCTACACGATTGTGTCTCCGCAGTGTTTGTTGCATTCCAACTGGATGCTGGAAAAGCCCTTCTGAAAGAAGCCAACAAAAAACTCAGTAGCCGTGAAAAGGACATCCACCAAAGACATTACTGTTTAGCAAATTATGGTGGACGCAGCTCAGAAGTAACTGGATGATGCAAGTGAAAAAATTGACAAGACTAGGGAAAAACAGAAAATTATTAAGAAAAAAAAAGGACCAAGCTGATTGATGGCTACTTTACAAATACTGCAAAGAAACAAAAAACTAAATAGGCCTAAACATATTAGCCTAAACGTAAAACCTACAGATGAGAAAAAAGTCGGTGAGTAGCGGATACCTAATTGAGTTAACGTGAAATTAACAGCCTGATCGAATGCAAGTACAATGTACTCTATTTACAATTAACATTCTGCTACCACTTGACATCAAATAAAATTGGCTTTAACTTAAACTTAATTTTCTTGCACTTTTTTCCTAAAAATCCCTATATTTTGCGTGTAAAATTACTATATTTTGCGGTAAAATTCCTATAATTGCGTGTTAAATTTCCTATTTTTCCTATATATTAGCTTCTAATTTTGGCTGCGGTGCATGAGACTTGGAAACGACCCTATCAACGAAAAGTCCAAAGAGATAAATTCTCATCGATTAATTCTACTCCACTGGATTTTGAAGTCACTCCTAAATCTTCCTTAGCCATTCGTTTGGAAAAAAATAAGTGTGGATTTGACTCTTACTTTCAGAAGAAACCATTGCCTATCTACCATCCGGTGCGGTTGTGCTGTTAGAGCTCTCAACGTTCCTACGTCAAGATGAAGCCTCGTGCTAAGGGTGTGCTACGTCTCCGATTCCATGTAGTCAACCGTCGCAGGAAACGAACTTGCGTTCCCTGACTAAGGAATTGCTCCGGGTGATAGAACTTTACTCCAAGTTGAAGCTCCAAGTCAAAGACCGCAAGGTGGCCGCTAAAGAACGCCATCACCGTTGGTAGTCCCGCTAGATTTGTCGTCACGTTCCTCCCAGCGTTCCGCATTCTCGCTTTCCGTCGAAGCAGCGGAACCTCTCTCTCGTGATCAAGTTCACGCTCTCATGGATTCTGCTATACACACCTTTAAACGGAAATTACCTGCCATACCGGAACCGTCCGCCTTCACCAAGTCATGGGTCGACGCATCAACAAAGAGACCTCGGCTTGCCGATTTCACTCTGGGACACTCACGGCAACCGTACCCCTGTACTTGTCCCACGACCGCCTTCCGTTCCTCTTGCCATCGTTCCGGAAGACAGTCTCTCCTTAATTGACGAAGACGGCCGTTCCTCCAGCCGTTCCCACGAGTCAGCCAATCCTGTAAACTCAGATCGTTCCCGACTGTTTTCTCTATAAGCCCTCAACAGATTCTGGCTTACCATGTAAGAGTCGGGGACTCTCCATCGGATTGGGATTCGGCCTACGTGACCAACTGCCTCACTAACCCCCGCTCCTGGGTCAGTTCACACGTTACTTACAACTCTACTTCGGACTGGTGGTTCTATTCGTGTGAATGGTTCTCCCTTCGTCTAGGACTTTGCGCCACCTCCCAAGCCGATATATTGAATACGGCGGCCAATTCTCTCTGTGAACGTTTTTACGTGGATCCTCTGCCCTCCGATACTAGACAATTGGCGTTCCTCATTAACCAGGTTTTCCGGAAAGCCTGCTTCGCAACGTACCATTCGATAACTGGTTCACTAGGGCGCTATTTAACTCTACCCTTCTTCTTCGTGAGATCGAGCTTAACACAATGCTGAACCTTCATGATTCTACCCGGCATTTCCTCCATAATCTTCCAATCCATGAGTCTGATACTCTGTTCGGGGCTTCATTCCGAAAGTCGCTCTGCTTCTGGACATATCCCGCAAACCGAAGCCTCTTTGACCTCGTCATTCCCGGCGTTCCCGTTCCTCTTCTGGAACGCGAATCGATCAACCTAAAGACGACCAGCCTCTTCCCGAATCTGACAATACGCATCCTGCGGCGATTCCTTCACCACCTTCACCCTTTCGTACAAACACCCAGGGCCGCGGGCGCGGCCTTTTCACCGGTCGTTCAAACACTTCAGACCGTTGACGTCGAAATACCTCTCCCGGGCCACGCCACCGTGGCCGTTCTAGATGACATCCCCCCATTTCCACAACCTGTGGGCGGCCGTCTGCTCTTCTTCACATCAGCCTGGAAAACCATCACTTCCGACCACACCATCCTTTTCATAGTGTCCAAAGGGTTTCGACCGCCACCTCTGTACCCACCCTTATTGCAGAAATACAAGGCCTCCTTCACAAGCAAGTTATCCGCGTTGTTCCGGTGCAACCGGGATTTTACAGCAGCACTTTGCTTTGCCCCAAGAAGTCCGGGGGATCCCGGCTTATCTTCAATCTCCTCTATCTCAATCGCTTTATCAAAACCCACATTTTCAGATGGAAACGGCGGAATTTCCTACTACGTCGCGATTGGACAATTTCTTTAGATATCGAGGACGCTTACCTCCACATTCCGCTGCATGAGTCAGTCTGGACCTATTCTGTTCCGTTTACAAATTCCGTTTCGGCCTTACAGGCTCCGTTTACGAATTCCGTTTGGGCTAAGTACAGCCCCTAGAATCTTCACGTTAGTCCTTCGACCATTCCTTGCTTTCCTCCATCAGCATGGCATTCGCGTTCATGCGTTCCTCGACGACTGGCTGCTTCCACATCAAGACCGTTCCTCTCTCCTTTGCAATCTTCGCATCGTCACGTCTCTTTTAACAAGATTGGGGTGGGGCATTAACGTTCCCAACTCCCTGTTCCATCCGGCTCAACCCTCGGAGTATTCTTTGATCTTCTACAAAGCACCGTCGTGCCGTCCCCGTTCGAATCTGCAGTTTTCTTTGCGTCCCCTGTTCATTCCTTCAACCCCAGAGGCAGAACTTTCTGCAACTGTCTGCGACACCAATTGTCGGAAAAAATTTGTCTGCAGTTTATCTGTTTTTATCATATAGTTACCCACATGTTTATTGGTTTTTATGGAATAACTTTTCAGTGCTTTATCCTATTGATCTGGCTACTCAACCAATGAAAAGGTCTCGTCGAGACGATTAAAATGGTGTATTGGAATGTCAAAATCGGTCAAAAATGGACAAAACGGCAGAAATTTGGCCAAAATTTGTCTGCGGCGGCCTTCAATTGTCTGCGACGTGCGTCGCCCGTCGCGCTGATTCTGCCATGGGGCCTTCAACAACCCCAGTACTCTCTCCGCGATTATCGTATCACACTTTTTTTGATTTATCGAATTATCGTGCAAACCCTGATGCTTTTAAATTGTCATATCTCGGAAACCGTAATAGCTAGAAACAAGCGGTTTGTGGCATTGCGTGCGGAATTACATGGGCTTTCCAACCAAGTGTGCAATACTGTTGTTAGCCATTAAGCTTATTGGAGTTATTTTAATGCAAACAATATTTAAGCATTAAATATAGTAGCACAACTGTTAAATTGTTTCTACATGGTGACGAAACAATGGACAATTGTAAGTGCATTTTCATGTCTACTGGCCAAATGCCGAGTGCCACACAATTCACATTCGTGAATGTTGCATTGTAGACTTCAGGCAGGTTTTTTTTTAATTAACTAAATTTTAAAATTGGTTATTCCAGCCTCAAAATGCTTTATTGGAGTTATTATCAATTATCGCAATATTTCTAAAAATTGTATCGGGATAAAAAAATTTATGTATCATGCCGTCCCTAACTGGCGCCGATGGTTTCATTGGTGTCGCCTCAACCAAGTTGATCCAGTCGGTCCCTCTGCACCAGAATTTCTCCGATTCCTTGACTTCCTCCTTCCAGATGTACTCCGGGGCTCCACCATCTTTGTCTATCATTCCGCATTGAACGCTGTTTTTTAGGGTTGTAAAAAAGCGGTTAATTCACTAAACGTTTTTCGTTTTCGATTAAGAAACGGTTACCCTTTAAACGGTTTTTCCTAGAAGTTTTTTGTGGGGGAGGGGGGCTTTTTTTTGTTTTAATTAAACGCTCCAATAGGGCAAGCGCTCGCATCTCGAGAGGATAGCATGAATTGACATCCAATATGGTGGACGAAGAATAGGTCACCACCGATCGTTAATTTTTTTTAATTAACCCTTTTGGATCCGAATCGTTGCTTAAAACCGTGTCTAAAACGACCAACGAACAATATGTTGTCTCCTCAGTTCAAGACCCAGTTGCAAAAAAAAATAATAAATTCCAATTGCGTCCAACGGAGGTGTAATTCCGAAGTAATTCCGAGTGTTTTGGAACGTACATTTTCGGTTTATTTCATTCAATACCATCTTTAAATTAACTTAATTGATGTTTTTATTGGTAGTGTAGTCAAAATTAACGTTAAAATGGCTTTTGTTTGCTGAAAATAACCCTAGGTTCGTTCAAGCTGTTGTAACTCAACAACGCAATGCACGCCACTATCTTGGTCGGGTTAAAAGCTGGGAATTCCGATTCTCGTTTGCACGCCTGCTTTGAATGACGTCACCAACTTCGGCGTCACTGCCTCTATTCCTCGAATAAACTTATCCGTTTCAACGACCTTTTTGAAATGATTCAGTATTGTGAGCTACGATTGGTTCGTTCGTGCCACGTGACCACTGATCGCGATTAGAGGCCAGTCTTAAGTGACGTCACTCGAAGCGGGTCAAGGTCACAGCCATGGGATGCTAGCACGAACGCTTCTCTTGCGGACAGCTGGCTCAGGATCGCGATGGCGGCCGAAAATGGATCACATTCGACGATCGCGAATGCTGATTAAATAAAACAACTTTTAAACTACTTGTACAGTATTGAAAACATAAAAAAAAAATGTTGGAAGCAGAAACCGATACTGCAATGGAAGAATAACCAGTGGATGTTATCATTTCAAGGTCTCCTGGGTACTGCAAGTTGAACATTTTCGTAAACGCACTTATGTTGTCGAAATTTTTTTAAATTGTGAAATATTTTCAATGTAATTATTACGTCTGAAATATTTTATACCCATAGACCGCGTAATTATTTTACTAAGATTTATTTTAGTGAGGCATGCAACAAGTTTAAACGTAAAAGCTGCCTAAATTGCGGTTTTTATTAAACGCAAATAGCTAAAAGTTTAAACGGTCAACATACGGTTAACCGTTTAACCGTTTAAACGGAGCAACCCTACTGTTTTTAAAGCTGTTGGACACTTCGACCTTCTTGATGACTTCCGCATCACGTCCCTAGTCTGTCCCTAGTCTGATCGATCGTCCTCGGAAGCGCAAGGTTTTTCCAGACTGGGACCTTTTTATAGTCCTTACATACTGCACTGCTCGGCCCTCCTTACGAACCGTTGCCTGCCTGTCCTCTTAGCCATCTCACCCGTAAGACAGTCTTCCCTCATTGCCCTGGCTGTCTGCCTCCGATGCAGTGAGTTACAGGCTCTGCTGCGGACTGATTTTTCTGGACAATTATTGGGGCGTCACCTTGACTCCTAGAGCTTCATTCCGAGCCTCGACAGAAGCCCGATTAACGATCTAGGCCATTCATCGTTCCTGCTCTCACTTCTATTCTCCGCGATGACCAAGAACTTTCCTTATGCCCTGTCCGCGCGCTGCGGTTTTACCTGAAAGCATCTAAACCTCTGCGACGGGGCAGGACTCAACTTTTTCTGCCGTTCGCCAAGCATACCGGTGAAACTTCGTCATGCATGATCTCCACTTGGATCAAGGCAGTATCGTTCAAGCCTATACTGCACTCGACATAAGTTGTGTTGATCAGGGTATCCGTGTCACCGCCCATGAACTTAGGACTATTTCGGCCTCTTGGGCTTTCCATAGTAACATACCCATTACCGAAATTATGGAAGCCGCTTCCTGGAGACACCCTTCAGTCTTCACTTCTCACTATCTCAGGGACATGTCTCATCACGCTGTTATAGACCGTTTATTGCAGCCTGACGTATGATGTATCCCCCCTGTTGGCACTCGCCTGTTTCGTAACTTAGGTGGCCGCCCGCTACCCTAGGGGGCTTCGTCAAGATGGCGCCTGCCGCCTTTGACACAGTCTGTGGAATGCTAAAAATTAGGTGATGTATATTTTCATGGCAACTGGAAACTCCAAAATACCAGTATTAACTGGGTGATTTTGGTTTCTATTGCTTCATGAAAATATACATTACCTGATTCCCACCCTCCTCCCCTCTTATCGCCATCAGGGCACTTTTAGGACCAAAAGATTAGACGGAACGCTCCGCTCTGGTATTCATATGATGGAGGCTGTACGGTGGAGCTGCGCAGTGGGTAGCGGGGCGGTGGGATCTCTTCGAGTTGATTCTCTGTGTATATAAACAGAGATTGTACATTTAGCAAATGGTGACCAAGTAAAGTCTGAAAGGATCGGGGATGGTTACTTAGATTATGATAGTGAGGGGTTTTGTCATGAAGTGCTAGTGAAGAATTTCCTGTTCGTACCCCAACTTGAAGGGAGCCTATTGTCTGTAAATCGTTTATCCAAACTTGGGCTAAAAGTAACATTTGAAAAGGGGACATGCACCATTTCAGCAAATAAGAAAGTAATAGCTAAGGTGCCGCGTTGTCAGAATTTATACATTATGCAACAGGTCACTAAAGCACTTGTAACTCAAGCTACTGGTAAACCAGAATGTATTCACGTTTGGCACCGGAGGTTAGGCCACAGAGATCCAGTTGCTATAAAATGAATGTTTAAGCAAAAGTTAGTCACAGGGGTTCAGTTTAAGGATTGTGGGATTATAACAGACTGTACCCACGGTTTAGAAGGGAAAATGTCACGTTTACCTTTTCCTACTTCAAGCAGTAGTAGCACCAAACCAGGCGAATTGATCCATTACAGCGTATGTGGCCCAATTGATTCTGAAACCCTATCAGGATATCGCTATTTTTTTTTTACTTTTATTAACGACAATAGTCGTTTTACTGCGGTATGCCTGCTCAAAGGAAATCGGAGGTAGGAATAAAGTTGAAAGAGTACCTTATCAAGTTAAAAACGCAAACAGGAAAGGTGCCATTAAAGGTTGGATCAGATGGCGGTGGTGAATATAGATGTAATGAAGTTCAAACTCTACACTAAAAGAATGGGGGATACAACACCAAACAATGGCACCATACAGTCCACAGCAGAATGGTGTAGCCGAAAGAAAAAATCGAACTCTTGTCAAGACTGTGAGATGCATGCTGTTGGAATCTGGTCTGCCGAAGTGTTTGTGGAGGGAAGTGGTTGTAAACGCAAATCGCCTACAAAATAGGCTACTGAATTCAGCCATTGGAATAACGCCATGTGAACGTTGGAAGGGAAGGCAACCTGATTTATCCTTACATACAAACATATGGATGTATTGGCATGACTCACATACCAAAGCAGAAGTGTAAAATGCTTGATGCTAAGGCAAAGGAATTACGTTTTGTGGGATATAAGCCTGGAAGCAAGGCATATCGGATGTTGGATCTATTAACCTTTAAGCTTACAATCAGTAGGAATGTAAGATTTTTTTGAGGAAACTTGTCAGGGATTGACCACTGAGAAGGAGCCAGAAGAAAATGACAAGCCTATAGAATCGAAAGAATATAAAAAGCCTATTGGATTACAGACTCCTGGTTCTTCTGTGGAAGTGAACTCGTCTGAGGACTCGTGTTCTGATGAAGAGAATGTCTTATTTGAAGAGAATTACCCAAACACCTTAGGGAATCTCAAAGAATAAACAAAGGGAAAGCGCCTCAGCGATGGATTGAAGTTGCTAATAAGGTGCATCAAATGAAGAATGAGGATCCATTAACCGTGGATGAAACATTGCAGTCACCTCATGCTCATGAGTGGTAATGTGCAATGGAAGATGAATTGCGAACATTGGAAGAGATGAACACTTGGACAATGGTAGAACGACCAAAAGAGGCAAAAATCATAGGAAACAGATGGGTATTTAAAAGCAAATACGATGCAGAAGGAAACTTTACAAAGTTCAAGGCGCGACTTGTAGCGCAGGGCTTCGCACAACAGCATGGTCATAACTATGATGAATTGTTTGCGCCGGTCATCAAACAACAAACCTTAAAGACTGTTTTAGCCATTACGGGAAAGCGAAAGATGGTGGTTAAACACTACGATGTAAAGTGTGCTTCCTGAACGGTGAACGTTCCTGAGAGGGGGGAGGGTGTCGGCGCCATTCCGACCGGTAATTAGGTATTCGAGAACCAGCTACACCGGCGTATGTTACGCCGAGGGTACAGCTAGTTTTATATGATTCAGTTAGCACCAGTATGTTTAATTTAGTCAGCTTGTGTAATTGTGTATCGTCTAGATATTATATATATAATCAATGCTGTAGTTTGCATGCTATACTGCTGTGAAGAAGTGGCGTTGTTCGTTAGCTCACTTCCGATTTTTACCTTGTACATGCGGTCGTCAAGTAAAGCCTTAAACTCTCGATAGTTTTATGTTTAAATTCAATGTCTCATCTATGCAGTTCAATTCCACATAAAGAAATCATCAAATACTGTATTCTTAAAGTGGTTGCGTAAAGCCACTTAAAAAAAGAAAGTTGGTTCTCGGGCCTTAATTTTTTATTTTGGGTAAAATAAAAAAAACACCTTATAATTCTGCTTGCCGCTTGCCTATAAAGTTTTTTAATGGCAAGAATGGTAGTAATATACTGTAATTTCATGCCTCACCCTACGGGCCAGTTTTGATATGTGACTGCTATTTTTGCCGCGTCGTTTCTTTTTATTTGTGGTGAAAAAATTGGTGCGGCGGAGCCTGAGTATAATCAATTTTTTTAATGACCTAAAAGTGATCCAGTTGCTAGTATGAGGTTCGTCATTGTGTTTCCCCGGTAGCTTTCGCTCGTATAGTTAGGTTTGTGATCCAAGTTCTTCAGAGTGGCGTCAATATAGTGTCCATGGGTGGGTGCTGACAATGCCCCTGCTTAAGACAATGAGACCCTTGGGAGTTGTGGATTCACCTGCTTACCCAACAAAATAAAACTTAAAACGATTTTCAAACCATCAGGGTCTGCTGCTGCCCAAACTGCTTGTGAGAATTGAGTGAGAGGGATGAAGAAATATGTGCACTTTTTTTTTTAATGGCAGTTAAGTTTGCTTATATACAGTGGATCAAATTGCTACGCTTTCTTACAAGTTGTAGATTAATTCTCATATTTTGCTACTGCGTTGAATTAAAAAATTCTTTAATTGACTTTGAATCAGTAGTCGAGTGTTCTTAGTTTTTTGGATGGTTCCTTGCTACACCACAGGGTTCTTAGAATAATTTTAGAACTGTAATACAGACGATGTGTGAAGCAGTTTCTTTCACCGTAAGCATTCTGAAATGAATTTAGAATAATTGTGAATATATTATTTTTCATTAGCATGAGTACAACGTTGGATTCATCAATGAAGCAAGTAAATTTGCCTCCCATTGGGAACATCACCATATATCTCTTTGTGACAGAGGTAACGTGTTAACACATATTTATTAGGCCACGCAAAAAAAATTGTTTGGTTTACGGGCGAGGTTGCAAATTGAAGCACCAGGCAACCAGGCATTTTATTTTATTCTTTATTTTATTTAATTGACTACATTTCTTTGATGTGTACTTAGCTCAAGACTGAAAGAGTTTGCAGTCAGCCTAAAAAAGAATAATATTCTGCTAATATGTTATTTAAGTCATATAGTATTACAAATATTTTAGTTTTTGCCAAATAACTTCTTAGTAGTTTGAGCTAAAGGCTTGAAATTAGCACCATTGAAAAGCTCGTTTCGAGCCGGTTAAAATGGTATACTGGAATGTCAAAAACGGTCAAAATTTGGCGAAAATATGATTTTTAGCGGGTGGACCAAGATTGAGATACAAAATTTTGACCCGCGATAATTTAAGGCACCCGCACGCGCCTGTAAACCAAACAATTAACTTTGCATGGCCTTATATAATATTTATTACGAACGGGTAGGCAGTAAAAGCTGAAGCTTGTTGCCGGAGGTGTGGCCTTCTGCAAGGTCTGTATTCTGTATGCAGTGAATGTGTGCATGAGACGTTCTGATTAATAACACAATTACATGCTGTATTATTAAGATCAATCATTCAAGCAAGATAGGAATGTCTTTCTTGACCAACCAAGTTTATATTGTAATTTACTAGGGTACCACCTAATGATCCTGAAAAGTTTTGAAATTGCCGTAAATCATGTATTAAATGCCCATGGGTTTATTCAGCAAAAATTGGGTGTCGGCATTAAATAATAAAAATCATCCGTTTGCTGACTTTCCTCCTGGACATCTATCACAAAAAATGTGGTGTTTAAAACCTTTTTGAATGATGTTGGAAAGGCCAAATTTTGTATCCTTTTTATTGCTGTGAAGAGAGGTGGAGAGACGTGGAGCGAGGAGAGGTCCCTTCTGGTGCAACAAGACAGGAAGAGACCACTTATCCCAGGGAGGGAGAATTGGCCAGAAAGCATAGAGCAAGCACTGGGGGTATTCATTTTACCTACTATCTTTCTATTCACAGCATAATACTTTTAGTTAATTTTGCAGCTGGAAAACAAAGATTTAAGGGAGGGCGTCAACCCCAGTATTTCACGATTTTGACCTTGCATGCATTTTAGCGGGGGTGGGCATCTTCACCTGGGTGTTTAATATACGATTTACAGGATAACAGAAATTGTTTTGTGCTTTGTAAAGTGTTGCATTTAGAAAGTAAACTAAAATTATTTTCTAGTTGCAGCTGAAAATATATATTGCTTATAATTTTAGCATTTTTGTTCTCGATTGTTCTTTCGCTAGAAAAGTGAAAGTAAATCGGTAGCCAGCTCCGTAAACTCGGTACGCATGTGCCAATGCACCCCTCCTATAAAGGCGCTAATGCGCCACCGTGCTTCATCTTTCTTCTCTAGACATACACAGCATGTGGACGCCTTTTGTTCTTTCCCACCTTCAAATGCCTTCGGCGCCTTGGATCCAGCCTGTTGCCTTGCCTTTTGCCATCCAGCTATCGTTGCATCTTCTGTGACAGTGATAACTTGAACTAAGGGTACCTCAAAGGATAAAGCTGTGCCACGAAAGGTCTCTCCACCGGCCAATCTGTTGCCGGTTCTGGATCAGGAATAAAGTCTAACTTAAAAGAAAAATCTGTTTCCCTTTCCTGGTAACGCCGCTGCTCATTCCAAGGGAAGGGGCAATGGTTCCTACGCAGGGTTACAGGTCGTTTCATGGAAGAGGCAGGAGACCATATTCCCGTTATTGATTATTGTCTCGTCAAGCCTTTCCCTCATTCACCGACAGGTGGTGGAATGGCTAAAACATGTTTCAACTTGTAAACAAAATCACAAACGACCCAGTCGTACTGTGTTATCCTCCCTTAGCATCCCTACTGGCATTGTCTACCGAACCACCCATTTGGATTCAAGAAATCCTTTTGACTAATCTCTCAAAAATGAAGTTTAAAAGTCTTCTATCAAAAGGAGCCATCAAACCTTCAACAAACGCAGGTGTTTTGGAGTCCAGGAAGGGTAATTCCCAAAAAGGAAGAGGCACACGTTTAAATCTTCCATCTGAGGAGACTGAACCTTCATCTACACAAGGGTCATTTCAAGATGGAACCCATCGCTTCCATCAGAGAAGCTCTTCAGAGGGACAAATTCACCATCTCCATCGACCTCGAAGATGCTTATCTTCACCTTCACCTCCATCCCTCCACTTTTTTGCTTTATGTCCTATGGAAAGTCTTACCGTTTCGAAGTTCTTTACCCTTTGGGCTATACACAGCCCCTCAGATTTTCATCGCCTTTTTTCATCCGGAAGTCTGCCATCTTCACCAATTAAACATCCACGCACACTTTTATGACTGGCTTTTGCAAAACAAATCAAGTCAAATGTTACAGAATCAATTGCGACATTGTCTTCAGTTGTTCCACCATTCACGACTAGGGGTGGACCCTACAAAGTCACGATTCATTCCTGCAAAAGTCTTTGTTTTTCTAGGATCAAAATTCGACCTTCACGACTCTCATTCAATCATCTCCAGAAAAAATTCCGAAAGTCCAATCCAGTTTGTCAAAATTGTTTCAAATGGGAAAAGTAACTGCACTAAAACCAGCTTGCCTCATCCGTCTCATTGACTTCAATGCAAAGCTAGTACTTCTCGGAAAATGGAGATCATGGCCGCTTCATTGCTTCCGGAAAGTTTTGTTGCTCTTAAGGAATGCTTGGACAGATTGGATTCCTCTGCAAACCCTTCCCCGGGAACATCATTTGCTGGACAAGCTCTACAAACCTCGAAAGAGTTCCCGTTTGCTAGTGTCTTCAGACTCCTCAACCACAGGTTGGAGGGCTCATCTGAAAGGACTCAAAACGTCAAGGACTTGGAGAAGGAAGACCAACTCTTCCACATAAATGTCTTTGAACTTCATCTATTTGAATTTTTCCATAAAAAAAAAATTTGAATTGATTGAATTTTTCCATAAAATCTTTTTGAGTTAATTGCATCAGGAAACAGTGTCATATGATTGAACTAATTGCAGCTGGAAATTGAGTTAGTTACAGATCGAATTTGTCTCAATTACACATTCATTATATCGGAACGTGAGTTCATTGCAACTGGAATTTCAGTATTATGTACCATGTTCTTCCAGATGTGCATGTGATTCGGGCGGGGTCTTGTCATTTGGTTTACGTCAAATTTGAAATCGACCCTCCATTGCAGGGCGATTACTGGTGCCGCATTTAAGCATTTGGCTATCGTAAATCGCTGCTTTAATTCTGCAAAAGTCTGGGCGTTTAAGAGTCTAATCCCTTGAGCGATTAGACGCCAAATTTGTGACCAACGTGTGCGCTACAGGGTCCATCCGTGAAAAATTTGCCATTCGACAAATAATCCAAAGGAAAATAAAAGGAATACATTGTCAGAAATCACTTAGACAGGATGGCAAAACCTAAACTCAGTCACAACCAAAGCAAAGTTTGTACGGTTGGATGAGGCAGAGACAGGCCACTGCGTGGCAGAAAGCGTTTTGTCAAAACTGCCTTCCAGCTCTACTAAAGAGGCTGTGACAACCATGCGAAGAAGCCTGTCCCCGCGGTCAACCACACGACTTGAAACGAAGGGCTTTCCGAACTCGATTCACAAAGGTTCCCTCCGTGTGTAGATGGGAAAAACCGACCTTGATGAAAGGTTAGCCCCTAAGTGAAAATCCAAAAGAAACAGCCTCTGGCAATGTGACCCACGTCCATAAAAAAGAACAAACAAAGTTGTTCAAAAGAAACACCGAAGGGCAAGAAACAGGACACACCCAGGGGATGAGAGAGCCATTTCTCATCCCTCTGATCCGCATGCGCAGTCTGCGGTCAAGGCAGTTTTCCTGTGATCGCCCTACAAGAGGGTTCCAGACTAAGGAACGGTTCAGATGAGTCAGATCGACCTTTCCCTGTAAATTTACAACCCGGATCTTGCGTATTGCGTGCAGGTCCTCCCTCGCAGTCTTCCCAAAGAAGGAAAAAAAGAAAATAAGTCAACTGAGAAACAAACAGGAACTGCTTGACAGACCCTGGGTGAACTAGGGACAGACCCAAGTTGACTGTTGAATCAGGTTCCCATTCCGGGAAGCAAACTGCACCTCCCTGGTGTGGGTCGAATTAAGCAGAATCACCAAACCAGTGACAGGTGGCCATCATACTTGAAAATGTACTGACGACGACGAGAAGGATGATCCTGCAATGCCTACAACAACCCGCAATGAAGATCTGAACATGCTGGAACGGCATCTCAACTTCCCAAAGGAAATAAAAGGTTCGGAAATTGACCGTGCCGGAATGCAAAGTTTTCCCAATGCGCCGATGTGAAGGCAATTTAATGTGAAAAGCGTTGCCTAGAACCTTTATGTGCGAAGCAGAGGAAGGAGGCCAAATTCATGTCGGTGAAAAACAGAAAAGGGGATGTGTTTCCCTGTCCATGGATCATGACACCATGAGTTGAAGCACTCAGAAGTTTAGGAGATGGAAAGCAAAAAATCACTTCAATGCTCTGAGAACGAATGCGCACGAGAACATAAACGCAACTCTAGGGAGCGGGTAGTCGCTTTGAAAATCAGTTAGCCCCCTTCAAGAAGTGGGAGGCTCAGCAAGATTGCATGACCCCACTTCCCCGTCATATTATTAAACCAGCCAGGAGCTTGGGGGGGGGGGGGGAGGTGGTTGATTGGCGTCTGGTTTACCACAAGAAGTGGCGAGTGCTTCCAGTTTCTGAGCTTGTGCCACACCGGGCTCATTCGGCCGTTAAGACCCCAGACATCAAGCTCTCCAATTTTAAGTAGGACTGAAAACTGACGGCTCAACAAAATGAAATCAATTCGGACGCAAACAAATTACAAAGCCTTTTGACTTAGAAGTCACACTGCCGAGCGGGGATCGAACCCACAACTTTCGAAAACCAAGGACGTGGTCCCACCGCCTTACCATACTGACACAGTCCTTAAGATGTGCCAGTATATTCCCATGCTTTGACGAGAAGTCAAAAGCATAAGGGGCCATTCAAAAACCGCGTGGCCGTTTTTTAAGCCATTTTTAACCCCCCCCTCCCCCCTGTATGGTCATCTGTGGTCAGGCCTTGGACCCCCCCCAAAAAAAACCACAAGGCTCATAGCCACCCCCCCCTCCCCAACTTAAGAAAAATAACAACGTAATGTGTTTTTGAGAATGCGGTACCACTTCATATAAAATTTGTTATTGTGCCTTACCAAATTTGATAAACTTATATAGTTTGTTCCACATTATGTTTTCAGAAAACTGATTGTATGACGCTCCGTTTCCTTGCACTACGAGTGCAAAAACATTGGATATCACATTTATAGACGCTACACAGTTACTGTTCGAGTCTACGAGTGGGATATTTACAGTATTTTGCACTTGTAGTGCAAGGAAACGCGGTGTCACACAGTCACTTTTCTGAAAACATAATGTGGAACAAACTATAGTGTTCGACATAGTAGCCCAACGATAGATACCCCCATACTCCACTTTCGCTTTTATGCATGATTGAAGTCCTCTCTCCAGTAAATGTAAAACTATGAATTTCTCCGTTCCTATTCAATATATTTCGACCAAACTTGGCCAGACAGTGGATAGGTATGGAAAGTATATTTATATAAGCTTTTATGCAGTTCCCTGCAAGAATAAACATAAGGGGCCACACGTAAATTTGAAAACTGTTCACTTCTTGTTGTTGTTGTTCTTGTGTGACTAGGTTTAAAAAAAAACTACTGTAACTACCTAAAATCTAAAACATGATCTAAGCCAGAAATTTCCTTGGGGGCGTCACCCTTTTTCAATTGGTCGAGCCATTCCAGAGTTACGGAACCCTGAACGACCATTACGATTGTTTTACATTGTTTTAATCATTGTAATTAGGCAACAATCCAATCAGCAAAAAGTTCCATTCTTCGTGCACTTGTTATGTCTTTGCTAAAAAGTTGATTGTTGATAACCATTTAGTGACTTTCAGACATAGGGCCTTAGGGCTTCGTCGGGCAGATGACCGGGTGCGGTTAACGCTCGCTAAAACCCTTTGACCCTTTGTAACTTTCCAGTGGCTCTGTTTCGACAGATTGGTACTTGGTGTAATGTGTAGTATTGTGTGGTTGTTGTGTAATTTTGGCGTTGTAGTTAGAAGTTAAGTGGAGGGTACGACTAGGGGTCATGGCTCCAGGGTATAAATTTGAATTGAAAGAATCCGTGTTGCAGCTAAACACATATAGTTTTAAACCACTAAGCAACGTCTTCGGCCTCGATATTGGCTGTTAGAAACGATAGAATGGCGTATTTATTTCATAGATTCAAGCTTTCAGAGCTGAGCTGTATTGTTGCAAAGGGAGCAGCAACAATTGACTGCATGCGTAAACCTTTGTAGCGGATTACGGACAAGGATTACAAACAAAAACATCAAGTGAGCTGTAAAAAAGATTACTAACAAAAAACGTCAAGTGTGCCGTAAAAAAGATTATATGATCGAATTTTCACTTTACTTGTTAAAATGTACACGGACAAAAATTGATGATTTTTCATTTAAATAATCAAATGTACAATTGAGAAAATTGCATCTGTTTAAGTGCTGTTTAGCTTTACCAATCATATGCTTTAATGTACATTTGATTATTTTAATTGAAAATCATCAATTTTTATATGTGTATATTGTAACACGTAAAGTGAAAATTTAATAATATAATCTCTTTTTTTACGGCACTCTTGCCTTTTTTGTTTGTTTTTAATAAACGCAGCTGTTTGACTCATCGTGTGAAATATTTTAATCACATTTTTTGGCGATCTGCAAGGGTCGCTACAATAAACGTCATCCGAGATTTGTAACTGAGACGGAAAGTAGAAAATTGTTGCCTAATACGTTCATTATTACGTAGGCCATCACTGCATTGAATAATTGTCCCAGTGAAGCAATCGACGTTAGCCGCATACTATTTAGATGAATTTAGTACGAGTCAAAGAAACGCAGTATTACGGTGTTGGAGATTTCTACGACAAGCCGCAGTATTTTTCACCACTATTCAGGAAATGCAGCTTGGTTGACTGGGGCCCAGGCGTTAGTCGATGCATGCACTTAATACAATCACACTATATGGTAAACTCCATGGTCGATGTAAGAACAATATAAAAACATTGTAAGGCTGAGTCAGATGGTATGCGCAGAAACTCTTGTAGGTAAATGTACCAATCCATTGGAGATAATGGCTTTCCCTTCAATGCAGTGGCCACGTGGTTTATTTGGAAACCCCCCCTCCCCCCATTGTGGTTACTTGTGGCCGAAAGCAGACCTCCCCCCACCCCCTGGCCGACCACGTGGTTCTTGAGTGGCCCCTTAGTGACAAATCAAAAATTTGTCATCTGCAGTGGAAAGGTCATTGGTAATGTCGGACGGAATGGAAAAACATAAAATTTTATTCTATCCCAAATCAAATCCGAACCCCCTGTCGAAAAGTCAATTTTTGCAGGTATGGAAGCTGGCGAAAAATCCTTTGTCGTGTCCAACAATCGTAAAATAACTCGATTCATAACAAGGGCCATCAAGAATGTTAGAATCGTCTTGCCTCCCCCCAAAAAAACTTGCGACCAATTTCAAAACTTTACGAATTTCAAACGAAAGGCGTCGTTACAACTGACATTACGCAGTTCAAAGGAGTGATGCAGCCTAGCCTGGGAGTGCTCTGAATGAGTACACAGACGACGCGGTTGAGTATCACTTGAATTGCCGGCGAAGCCATCCTGGTCAGCCTTGGTCAACACTGGGGTTTCTCCTTGGCTGCAAGAACTCTTCCCCCCCCCCCCCCACGAATGGCAAAGTTACATGTTATGGCTGTCATTTACTGCGTCCACTAGCCTCAAACAACAATTGGTATTTTTTTTTAAGTGTCCTTGCCATTGGCAATGTCTGACGGAATGGAAAAACTTAAAATGTTATTCTATCCCAAATCAAAACCGAAACCCCTGTCGAAAAGTCATTTTTTGCAAGTATGAAAGCCTGCAAAAATCCTTTGTTGTGCCCAACAACCGTAAAATAACCCTATTCATAACAGGGGCCATCAAGAATGTTAGAATCGTCTCGTTTTACAATTTGGCCTCTCACTGCACAAAAGCTGCTGTCTGGTCGTGGTAATTTACCCTCATGCAGCCACAGACCTTCGTCCAAAGTACAGCATCATTAACAAGCATGGAAAAAAAATTCTTTAACTAAAGAAAAAGAAATGCAAGATTTGGAAGACCTTTCCGAAGAACACTCACTGTGCAGAGAACGTGTGGTCAATGGTGGGAGCCACCGTAAAAGCAACTAGACGGTAACTTCATGTTGAACTAGACACGGCCATGCAATGGCCTGTCAACCGATCACGATGGCCGTCCACAGCCAAAGATGGAGGCGGTAAAGCGTAACCAAAATGCGGCAAACATCAAACGAAGCGGCAAAGCTAGAATGCTGGCAAAGTAGACTTCAAAGTTTTGCCTCTCGGCGCAACTGACAACTTCACTTCGCCCGGGATGTGTATGGTGTTCGCCATGTCCCGATGTGGGTCTACTTTTCTCCTTGGAGAATGTGTGGCTGAAACCCGCTTTTTGGTGGCGTCTCCACCATGGGTTGTATGGGCTAACTCTTTTTTTTGCTATTGCCTACGTCCATGCTACAGTGTAATTTGCGCTGCTCCTTCCTCGTTTCTTCAGCAACTTTGCCCTGCACTGCCAGCTCTGGCCCGACCGTGTCCATTTGCCTAGAGACTTCCACCAAAAATTTGATCATTTAGATAATTTAGCCCGTCTGATTGCCCCAGATTGACGGCTGTAGAATAATTCCCTCGCGACGTCATGTCATCATTTGTAGTTCCGAACATGCAAAATCGCACCCAACTCCAACGGAGTCTCCGAACGGATTTATAGGGGAGGGAATTATTGACACTTCAACCAACAACCTCTGATCTTACAATTATTTATCCTTACTCTAACATAAAAATTAATGATCTAATAAAAAATAGCAACATTAACACATGCACGACGCTTCCAGAAGGTAGGGTAGGCAGCCAACATGCAGCGTCACATGCAAAAAGCATGCAAACATGCAGTGTCACATGCAAAAAGCATGCAAACATGCAAAGCATGCAGAAAGCATCGATGACGCTTGGTTGGAAGTCGCTAAAGAGCAGCGTCACTGACAAGCCAGGAATTTAAAATAAAATAAAAAATTCTCCAAACCACATAAATGGAAATGCATGGAAAAAGAGAAAAAAAATAGGGGCAAAGATTTTGAAAATTTTAGAATTAATCAATAGCTTCTGCTATGTTGCAAAAAAAAAAAAAGCCAGGCTTTCCGCGTGGCTGAGATCGGCCAGCAACATGCCGAGTCGAAGATGCATGCAACAGGCTACATGCGTGTCAAAAAACGTTAATTAAACTTGAAAATTGAAATCTTTTCAATGTGAAAAAAGAAAGAATTCCGCAACCAAAATTAAGATGATCTACAAGAATCAACAACCGAAAAGGATGATCTAACAATCGTGCAAAAAGTAGGCCTAACGCATTCGGGTTATTAGGCCTAACCCATTCAGGTTAGTAAAAAGATAACTTACGAAAAATACCTCATGTCAGACAGATTCAGTGAAATTACACAGCCTACACTTCCAACACGTGGGATGTTCGCAAGGGGTGTTTCCTGACAACAAGAATTTATCAACAAGAATTTACCCTATAAATTCTTGCAGACAAGTAAATGACTGGAAGACCTCGGACTCCAACAACACAAGAAGCTTCCCGGTGTCCATTCTTTACTTCGTGGAGAAGCCGTGGCGAACCACGAGGAAAGCAGAAAACATGGTCCCATGCATCCGACTGGTACAAGTACTCGAAAACGAAGTGATTTTACAATGGCTGACGTTGCCTTATTAAAGGCTGCGACACCAACACCCCTGGTGGCAGAAACGCTAACCTCATTGCATTGCTGGTTTAAAACGATTAGGGGTTTTAAGAATTCGGGTAAGAAAAGCAAATCGAGACGATTTTAACACATACTGAAGGTTAGTATTTTGTAGATAGTAAGAAATACAATGGTTAATTTAGTCGTTGTGTTATAGGACTCAAAGCAGTGCAGCAGTCAGTTAAAGATCAACAATGGTAAAATAGGAATTCTAAACAATGCACAAAAGTTGAGTCAACTTTACATTTCTTTCCCTCCTGTTTGCATTTTTTTGATGCTACTACCAGCGGTTGTTTGTAATTGCATTTCTAGTTGGATAGCATGTTATCTACAAATTTTACAAGATGTTTTTTTTATCAAACATTTCGTGAAACACGTGTTAAGCTTAAATCAGGGAGGAGAAATACATTTTTTCCATTAAAACTATATCAACAAAACACATTTTTCAATAAAATTTGTTATTATTTAAAAATGGAGGGTTGACACCAGAGCACTATAATGCCAGATATCGCCTCATATAAAAGTACCGGAGAAACCGAGTACCGGGGTACTAAGCTTGGTACCGGCTCAAGCTAAAAAATGTCCGGTACCGCCCAACACTAGAGTGAATTGAGTAAGACCTAATGCCAGTATTGTATTACGTTCCAATTTCGTCACCCTATCATCTCATTCAGCTTTTGTCTTAATTTTCTGTCATTTCTTTTCTCAGGTTATAGACTGCGGTCATTTTTGGGCTCATTACGCTGATGATGAGACTTTTGCAACAATTCGCTATGTGCTAGAACTGATAAATAAACATGTTGACGAGTTTCAGGTACGTTATTGTAAATAATTTATTTTGTGCTAAATGTCCATTTTTGTAGGCTATTTGTTTGTGAAAGCGTAGAAGTTAATGAAATGTTAACCCTATTCACGCCAGCTAAAAAAAAAGGATCAAATGGTAGCCAGAACCACCCATTACTTATTACCTTTCCGTTTAGTAAATAGCTTAAATTGCTTATTAATGTTCAAACGTGCCCAAAATAACCGCTTTATACGAAGCTTTGCGTAGCCTTCCCATCATGCACTGCCACCTTGTATCTCCACAATCGCTTGGGCATCCATGTAGTAAGGCGATGGGTTAGTGCTCTAGTTTTGAATTTTTATTGGTACCGGAAAGAGGAATGGAAACCGAAATCGGATTGACTAAACTGGATCCCGCTCAACAACCTGCCAATAGAGAACATTGAATGGTAGAAAAATCTAGGCAGTATGCGTCCAGGAGTCCCAGTCCATCAACCAGCACTTGCACTCCTTCGGTTTTCGAATGCATCGTCCACAGACAGGGGAGCCTACCTGGAAGGAGATGTCACTGCCGGGAGATAGAACTAAGAGGAAGCAAAGCACCACATAAACATCCTAGAACTTCGAGCAGTACGCCTGGCCATTGAAACTTGAAAAGAAAAACTGCAGTGAAGGTCCATAGGTGTGATGTCCGACAGCTCGACAGATGTCTCAGTTGTAGGAAATTTAGGGCTATTGTGCACAATTTGCCAACTTTTATTTTTAACTTCAGAGTTGGTTTTTACATCCCAAGGAATAGTTTTCCTCATGTTGCCACCTTGCAATACACATTTAAGTATTGGCATTACAGATGGCACCCAATTTTGCCATTTGGCTGGTTACGCAAGAACCATTAGTGATACACAAAAACGGTTCAGGTGAAAGTTGTGTGAAATAATGTAATCTACAATGTCATTCCCATACAGTAAAGTTAGTTTATAACGAATTTCAAGGGGGTTAGTATTTTACTTCGTTATAACAAAGTTCGTTAAAAACGTACAACGAAATTCTTAAAAAAAAAAATTTGTTGTAGAAGAAAATAGGCCTAGGATTTAACATTTTAAGCATTATGAACGTATACATACGTCCAAAAAAAAAAATCCCAAACGCAGTAACGACGTTATACGAGTCGAAGCTTTGAAGGGAAACTGCGGGTCGAAAGCTGATATTCACTATCTGACATGTTGTACATCGATTTATGTAAAAAAAAAAAAAAAAACGTACTGATGTCTATAATTTTATTAAAATAAATTTTAGTTGAGTGTCAACTCACTAAAAATTGCAAAAATGTCGTTCTTTTTCTTTTTTTCCTCAGTTTAGAAAGCAGAAAATTTGGTTATTTTTGATCAGCGGTAGCGGCCGAACAATTTGACTGGGCGCCGCCATCTTGGATTCGTTGGAAGGCTGGAATTCCCCTCGATCCAGGCCTCTCAACATATTTTCTCGATGGCTTTTGGCATTAGCCAATCAGGCGTATTGTAGTAGGCCGCTTCTGGCTGTTTCAAGCTAATTTTCCAAATCAATTAAAGATCGCGTTCCCTCATTTGCGGATTGGCACCACGTGACCGATTTGGCGCGCTCTCATTGGCTGATGCTCGATTTCAACATGGACGCCGCTGCTCGCTTCAGATTTCACGTGAGCGGTTGTGTTTTAGTTCGTCGTTGCAAATCACAAGAAAGTTGATGTTTCACAGCATTAAAAAATTAAATCAGCAGCCACAATGCAAAACTAAAATGGAAAAGGAGCATATAAACCTATCGCTTATCAGGTGGGAACAACGATTTTTAGCCTAACAAATGCCGACTTTCGTCGAGACTTCGCTTCGATGATCAACGGCGATTAAAAGGCATCTGCTAGAAACACAATTTTATAAAATTATTACGCAAATACTGTGAGGCATACGCGAATCCTGTAGTACTTCATATGTTTTTTAAGTACATTGCCATATGATACTGAAATTTAATATGGTCGGGTTTAGTTCTTTAAAGAAGCAGCATTCGTCTCATCCATCACCAAAAAATTGCTCCCACAGACCCTCGGCTGTCAGAGTGTACCAGGGTGCCAAGAACAAAAACGGGTAAGGTGGAGGTCAACGCGAAGCAGATCCCCTGCCCATGAAATACCGCCAACAACGAGGAAGGAACGGGAGAGGCAAAGGGAATAGCCAATGACAACAAATGGGTCCGACCTGCACCCCTTCTCCGTCAGGTGGGGGGGGGGTCCGTTTCCACTTCACCACGTGGATGTCGGTTACGAGCTATCCCTTCGTGCTTTCGATTGTAAAGAAGGGCTACAAGCTGTCGTTCATCTCACCCCCAAGACTGTCCCTGGGGCGCCAGCGTGGATGCTGCGACAAAGAGACAAGAACCTAGAAGCAGAAATCTAGGTACTTCTGAAGAAGGGAGCTATTCAGCCAGTACCAGTGGGAGAAAGAGGATTCTTCAGTCCAGCTTGGATTATAGACAAAAAGGTTGGAGGGCACAGGATGATATTCAACCTGCAGGCACCTCAACCAATTCATCAAGAAACAGCACTTCAAGATGGAAACCCTAAAGTCCATTCGGAGAGCGCTGCGGGAAGACTAATTCTCAACATCGTTAGATTTAGAAGATGCGTACTTACATGTACCCTTCCACCCGTCAGTCTTCAAATTCAAGTTCGCCGTCAACAACAAAGTTTACCAATTCACAGTCCTCTCCTTCGTCTTATATACGGTGCCCCACGTTTTCATGTCCATCCTCAAGCCGGTTCTAGGATACCTACATCAGAGGCACATCCTAGTCCATGGCTACTGGACGAATGGCTCCTCAGGACCACATAGTTTTCACCAGCAACCTGTTGTCAAACATGGGGTTTGGTATCATTGTAAAGAAATCAAGGACAGAACCCAGCCAGCCATTCCCATTCCTGGTAGCCTTCTTCGAGACAGTCTTTCGAAGCAAGACCGTCGGAGGAGAGAATCGCAATCATTCAGTCGGCAGTGCTAGAGATTCTAGACATACAGGAAATTTTGGCCAGAGGACTGAGCCATCTCCTCAGGATGATAGACTCCATGGCAAACCTGGTTCCCTGGGGAACATAGAGACCCAGGTACCTCCACCGGTTCAGGAAGACCCATTGGGACAGGGAAGAAGTCATGGGGTGACCTAATTCCACGGAACGAACTTTCCTGACAAGATGTGTATTGGTGGGGCCAACCTAACCAGGGTTCAGACCAAACCTGGAGAACCTGGAAATATCAGGGAAAATGAAAATAGAGCCAAAATCTCAGGGAAATTTCAGGGAAAACAAAAAAAAAAAAACACTCAAGATCTCTCCAACTAGAGGTGTCCAACATCTTCAAACTGTTCATGAAGTTCAACATCACATTGTGGGAAAGACAAATGTCATTGCGGACCAGCTGTCCAGACAGACCAAGACTGCACCAGCAGAATGGACCCTCAACAAGTCTGTGTGCTAGGCTATATTCAACTGGTGGGGCAAACTGATGATAGATCTCTTCGCAACAATTCTGAACACACAACTTCTCCAGTTTGGTATCATCTTTTCCAGACGACAGGGCTAAGGGCACAGATGCATTGAGCATGAACTGGAACGGACTCTCAGCCTACCTCTTCCCTCCGTTCAACCTGATCCTACTAGTACTATTCAAGATTCAGCTGTCAGAGGGGTCATTCATCCTGATCGCACCGGACTGGCCAGCGGCAGGATGGTACGTCGACCTGAAGGATATGGCACTCGAAGCATCGATCCCACTCCCGGACATGGAGAACCTCCTATCACAACACAACGGGAGGTCCCTGCACTAGGGATGTGCGATACTCGAAAAATTCGAGCCAAGCTGAGTATGAAACTTGTACTCGAACTCGGCACGCTGCTTGCGTCCATACTCGAAAAACTCCAATCCGGCGAAAATGCCACAACTTCGTCAATTTTTGACCGATTTTGACATTCCAATATACCAAATCGATCGTCTCGACGAGAGTTTTCCAGTGGTGCAGATTAAAAGTCAATAACTGAAACCATTTTCAAGTTACATCCTTAAAACTGCAAAACCATGACCCACACAGTCAACTAAGCACCATTTTTGTTCCTATTATCCTAACAAATTAAAGGGAACCGTGCTAACAAAATATTTCCATCAAATACTCGAACTCGGCTCAATACTCGATTCTTCTGTTTCAAAATCGACTCGGCTGGACTCGAATTAAAATTTTTCTACTCGCACACCCCTACCCTGCACTCAGACCCGACCAAGCTTCGGCTTCACGCATAGAAACTGTGAAAAGGAAACTGGGGGCAGGGGGATTCTTAGTTGACATATTGGTGCAATACTTTCTAGAATCCACTAATAAAGTCTGTAAAACCAAATGGAAGCGGTGGTTCACTTGGTGCTCGGTGAAAAACGTCAACCCGTGTAACCTAGACATCACAAAATTCTTTGTGGTGGTTTTCAGCTATGGACATTCGGTCATGGCCATCAAAGGGTAGTGTGCGGCAATAAACTCCATGCTAAACCATTACGGACACCAAGAAATAGTGTCAAATCACATCATTTCTTGCCTTATGAAGTCTTTTGGACACTACGACCCAGGATCAAGAAACTGTTGCCATCCTGGAATCTCCCACTGGTGCTGAGCTACCTCTCAGGGCTCCCCCTTCGAACCTCTGGGGAAATCCACCACAGTGCTTCTCACCCAAAAGACAGTCTTCCTCATCGCAATGGCTACAGCAGGAAGGCAGAGCAAACGTGCAGCACTTTCTAGGAATAAGTCCTTCATACGGTACGTTTCACAAAAAGGATGGACCTAGGTTACCTTGCTCACCAAGCCAGAATTCTGAACCAAGACATAGAGGCCACATGAACTCACGCGGCTCAGTGTAATTGAAGCTCGCAGCCCCATCCTGGATAACAAGGATCCAGAGGGCACTCAATGTCCAGTGAGGGCGTTGAAATATTACCTGGACAGAAATGCTTCACTGAACAGCGAGAACGAGTCTGTCCACTTACCACTCTTTCTAACAATTGATTTGACTTCTCAGCAAGCCACAGCGGACAAGGCACTTAACACCAGCCAAAATGGCGCAATGGATTTGTCACATCATCCGTACGGCCTACAAATCTTTTAAGGAGTGCATCTACAAGCCCATCGGATAATCGGGGACATGAACTTAGGGCACTGTCCGCTTCATCGGCATTCGCAACAGGGATCCCACTTCAGGAAATCTCAGCGGCCTGCTCATGGCGGCACACATCCGTATTTATCAGCGACTACTTCAGAGACGTCGGCGAAGCAACCAGTATCATCTGCTTAGGGCTGGCCGTCCTGGCAGGATCAAATGTGCCAGGTAGGGCCTACCCTGCCTTTTGAATGAAGGTTAGTAAAGTAGGTTAGGAACCCATGCTACCCCAGCCCTGGCTTGACCCACCTCCTTTTGGACGAAGTCAACTAAAAGTAAGATATTTTTGGAAGACGTAAAAACAACAATTTTAATCGTAAAAATGGTTTTTACTGCCCTAAAATACTCACCTGTATGAACACCTGCCCTCCGACCAAACTCGAGCCAGTATGGAAGGGAGCGAAAAAAGTAACATCACAGCCACCTGGCGCTGTGATCGTGCACGCGATGCGCCTGGGGGCAGGCTGGTGGGTGGCATGTTGAAAGCTTGAAAGTCATGGGCAGGTAAACGAGCAAATATGCTCATGATAAGCTAAAAATAAGGTTAGGATAGTAAAAACCATTTTTTTTATAGCCGACGAAAATATGCAGTACCTGATTTACATTAGCATATTTCCCCATTGAGCTAATGATTTCCCTAATGATTTGCCCTACCCTGCCGGGCTCGTACCTTACCGCGCATGCGTCGGGCTGCTTATATAAACCTCAGCGCAGCGGTAGCCGACATCATTTCTCCTAGGGCGTTCGCTGCGTGCGTTCGCTCTTGAGCTACCCCGAAGATCCACGCCTCCGCTTTCCTTCAGACCTCCACGGAGGGTGTTACCTCCGCCTATCATCCTATGCTTACCTTCTGTTCAGCGGATGATACCGGCTAACATTCACCTCCGCATACCTTCTGGCAGCGGATGGCACTTTCCTACTAATTTTCCTTCGGCCTTAGAGAACACGGAGGTTCTCGATATCATCATTGAACGCGACTCGCCGGAGGTCCCCTCTTCCACATCATCTAGGGAATGTCCCTCCACGAACCGATGGCACCGTCACTTCATGTGACCTCCGGGTCCCACGGAAAAGTAAGTACCGAAACCCTTTTCGGTCCCGGCACACGCTGCACATTAGACGGACTTCCCTCCGCTTTGGCCCTCATCACCGCTTCTAGCGATCACGATCCACCACAAGCCTCCCCTCCGCCGGAGGGTGATTGTCATGTCCACCTCCCCAAGCACCAGCTCAACGCCCCAAGGCAAGCAAGACACCGCCGTTCTTCGTGGTTTCCAGCCATAGACGGCCTGTACTATCACTTTCTCTGTGCCGCCACGCGATGCGTTGCTGATACAGCTCCTCGTCTGGGCCCTCCGCAAGCTGCCTTCCTTCGGGACGGCCGCCCCTTGGTTCCTGCCCAGGAGGGCTCACGTCCGCGTTGCGTGTTGGCGGTAGGTGAATCAGTTCGGCTTGCAACGTTCCTCAACATCGGTCCCCTCCCTACTGAGAGCTGCCTCTACGCAGCCTTTCTTGGGATGGACCTTTTCACTGCCTCCTCTCAACTTTCATCCTTCCTCCTCCAGCATTGAACGCTGTTGAGTCATAGATGTAGATATGATATCCCTCCGCACCGGTACCATCTGCGCATCGTATTGCGCAGCCCTCCGTCCGGACTATTTGCTCCAACACAGCAGCCCACTCGCCCTTTTCCTATTTTGTGTTCCTTCCTTCCTTCCTGTCTCCATCCGCCCCTGCGGAAGGAGAGCAGGGACACCAAAGTGGACTCAATAATATTTTATTCCACGATCCTCCTTCCAGACTTCGGTCTATTACAAGACAGGGAGACACTCGCTACCTCCTGCAACCACGACCCACTGCGCACTTTCTGCGAAACCACCGGGATGTGTCTTCACGCTTCTCCACTGGCAAGTACTTCTTACCATCTGTATATCATCGTCCCATGGATGGTAGGTGCCTTCATTTTTTTGTCCACTTCTTTCCTCCGTCCCTCCGCACCTCCGTTCTTCTTGGTCCCTAGCCCAGGACAGCTTGTGTCATCATGGAGTATTGTTACCCCTCGCTTCCCCTGCTCGACCTCCGTCCGTACCAGGACGGGAGGGGGAGGGGGAGGTTGCCTTCCAAGTAAGAATGTCAGCATCACGACAGCCTGTGTCCTTCCCACTAGGCCCTGGTCTCTTACACGGTGGTGGGGCTCTTACCACCTATCGCATCATTCGCTTACACTATACCCACTGCGCATCCTCCTGCGCACCCTCCTTCATGTAGGGCACCTCGACCGTCACGCATCACCACATCCTGCATCGCGGCAGTTTGCACTTTGCCTACAGCATTCAACATCCTCCTCTCTTGCAACTTCCCTTTACAGAGAGTTTTTTCTTCTCTAGCCACCACGCCGTTCATTTCGCTTCGCAGACCTCCGCCTTCCACATTTTTGCCTTACGCCTCCGCGTTCCTATGCCTCTTACTACAGGAGCACCGCGTGATGACATCTCCATGCCTTGTAGTACTGCGACCACGTCTCCAACCCCTTGCGAATAATGACCTCCGACACGGGACTTATGTTCCCTTCCCGACACATTCTCTCGCACTGAGGAATGCCTGTCTCAAACTTCACCTCAAGGCACGAACAGTAGCAGCTAGGTTGGCCTCCACCGACGATCCTCGATTACCTCCACTCGGCCTGTCCTCACATTCCTCTCCGCATTGTGTAACTGAACGTTCCGCTACCCAACGAACCAATGGACCACTGGCATGCCAACTTTCGACTTACTTTCTCTTCAGCGTTGCTTACCGTCACTTCCGTCTAAGGGTATGATATCCCTCCGCACCGCCGCCACCTGCGCATCCTACTGCGCAGCCCTCCTTTCTTTTTAGTACAACCGTCGGCTATGCAGCCCGCTGGTCTTTTCTCTACCTTCAACCAGTGCAACTGTACTGCGCGCCGCCTCCCAACGGAACCAATCCTCGTGCCTCGACTTATGTCACGCTACTCCTTTTCCATGCGCCACCCTTCCGCAAAGGACTCCCTCCGCTCCATCTTTGATGATCATTCCAGCCCTTCGCCTCTTGTAGACTACTGAGACCTCCATCCGTTCCTGCCATGAGGGATAGTTCTTCTCCACCCTCCGTGAATCCACCAACCCCTTCCTCCATTCCTCCGGAATGTCTCTCACCTCTCATTTTTTCTTCAGGACTCAGCGACACACCGTGATACGTCCCATCCCGGCTCCTATGTTCCCACTTCATGGTTGATTGTTCCGGCGTCCGAATCAGCTTCCTCCTCCATACTAGCCTCCTCGTCCACGCTATTGGGACAATCAACAACACCCCGACATTTGCAGCAACTCTCCTCCGCAACGGAGGTGTCCTCCTCAGAAATGGTTCGCATCTTGAATACGATAGATACTCGCCCAGGCCGTGGGAATTGCTTCTTCCACCCTATAGATAATGGTACAGCCATCCCACACAATTTGACGCCTATTCTCCATCAGAATTCCTGACAGCCAACACAATGTTACACCTCAGTTCCGCTCTCTACCTCCCTCGAGCAATGGTTCCCGGTTTTGTCATCCGCGACAATGACCGTGTCCTCCGACTAAGCCTCCGAGCAACATCCTAAACGGATATCCTTGGTGCTACTGTGTGAAAGATTATACACCGACCCTCCTCCGAATGACACTCGCCAGCTAGCTCTCCTCCTCAACCAGGTGTTCCGGAGAAGCTGCTTCGCTGCTTACCACGCCATGGATTGGTTTACAAGGACCTCCTTCGACTCCACACTCTCGCTCTGAGGAGTGGCTCTAGGACACACCCATGAATCTACATAACTCGCCTTACCATTCCCACACAACACATCACCAATGGATTCTTTGCCTCCGCTCGTCATCCAACCTCTGCCCCTCCGCCACCGACCATAGGGATGGGAGGATTGACACTTTCAATACGACTGACCCACACTGCCTCCGCACGGTCTACTTAAGGTGGATCGTTTCACTGCCTCCTATCGGCTTTCACCTTTCCTCCGTCAGTGCGCCCATCTTCTGGGTCCGTCCATCTCGCATTGTTCCCCGGACGCCTCCAGCATTGAATACTGTTGTTTCGTTGGGCAGGGTATGCTATCCCTCCGCACCACCTCCGTCTGCACATTCTATTGCACAGCCCTCCGCCCGTACCTCCTCTCCAACATATTACCATCCATTTGCGTCCTCCGCCTCCTTACGCGGTTCCTCCTCCGCCAACATCCTCATGCTGCTCCTCATACCGTGCTCCTCATACCGCACTGCGACTACGGGCATAGCCCTAGGATTTCAGAAGATTCTGTAAGCACCTATCACATTCCGCGGCCCCCTTCTTTTTTCCAAGACAACAACAATACCTACGTCAGGTACATCCTGTTACGGCGGTATCTTTTCCCTCCGGTCGCACTCAAACTCCCTACTTCGGTCTCCGCATCTGCCAGACACCTTCCTTGAACGTTTATTACCATGTTTTCTCCAATACCTCCGTTCCACCAAAGCCTCTTCCGGATCCTCCGGATTTCTGCTGTGTACTCTGGTCCATCCTGCATCAAGACGCCACTCTGACCTACCTCCGACCTTTGGTTGTGCTCGGCCACTCCTGCCTCCGCAAGACCGTCCTGCCTGCTTCCTCCATTCTGTCATCTCTACCCTCCGCCTCCCGCAAGGTGAGAGGTTTCAAGTACATTTATTGATCTCTTTACCTTGCCCCCGTATGAATTGACCTCTGCATGCGAATACGTCTATAACCATACTTTAAATACCTAAATAACTATTAGCTTTACCGCATCCCCAATCTCACTCTTACCGGACGAAATTGGTGCAGTTTGCACCTCCGCTCTAACTACCGCCTCCGTCCTGACGGGCGCCTCCGCCCCGAGTGAAAGTGGTTGGGTCTGCAGATTGGTCTTCATCAGGTCACACTGTGCCTGGGGGTTGCCGTCTCGTACCGCGGGAATCTGGTCGCCACCTGCCGGATGCACTATGAACCTAGCCTAGGCTACAAAGTCTGCTAATGCAAATCAGGTAATTTATATTTTCGTCGGCTATAAAAAGACTAAAATTGCAGGGCCTGCACCTGATTAATTCTAGTATTTATTGCCTAACCGAAAATATACATTACCTTTACTCCCGCCCAAGACTCCCCACCATGAGCTAGGTTCTGGTAGGAGGAGAAATGATGTCGGCTACCGCTGCGCTGAGGTTTATATAAGCAGCCCGACGCACGCGCGGTAGGGTACGAGCCCGGCAGGGAATGCAACCTTCAAATTCTAGGGGAATCTGCTAATGTAAATCGGGTAATCTATATTTTCGGTTAGGCAATAAAAACTAAAATTAAGCAGGTGCAGGCCCTGCAATTTTAGTCTTTACAGCTGTTGACCTCACATTACACATTACCTTTTTTATAGCAGTTTCCCCCCTTTTGAGCTTATTTCTCTAGAAGTTTGACTTCCCTGCTGGGCTCGTAATAGTTCTGCGCATGCGCTAGCTTGGGTCAGTCTATATAAGCAGACTGCGCAAGCCGAACCACATCATTTCTCCTAGGGCGCTCACGCTAGCGTGATCACTCTTGAGATTACGATTCTCGAAGATAGAAGAGGAACGTGTGCCGCCGTTTACTCGATTGCCTTCCAGGGAACCATGGTTGCGCCGACTAACAGTTCCCCGGTTCCCTCTTCTGACGCCAGCAGCGCATGTGCGGCCCTCACCGATTCAAGACTTCGATTCCCTTCGATCCACATGGGCTCACCAGTTGTCATTACGGTTCCCGATTCTTTGGGAATACTGGTCGTAAACAACGATCTCTCAGCGACCCATGGTCCACCTTGCCTTCAAGAGGTTCCAGTTTCAGCCTCGGTTCGTTCAACCACCGATTCCCCTCGCACACACTTGAGCTACTAACATGGATTCACTGATCCTCACTTCTGGTAGGGGATCGTTCAACGATCCCGGGGAGGGGGATTCGGTTCCCCTTTCCTCAACCCAACCAGAGGGAGGGAACTTTAATCTTTGCCGAACGTTCCCGGTTCCTGTGCCCCTTGCCATATATTAATGGTTGAGGGTGTGCCCAGCATAACCGTGGTTTGTTCAACACCTTCATGGGGAAATCACGACTTACTCCGATCCCCATTCCACCGGATCATGTTTACGATTCCTCTCGATACCAGTCGTATCTGTTTCACTTTCTCTACGACAAGGGCTGCGTCTTTGCAGCTTGCTCGTTCCACTCCACTTGCGACAACATCGATTCCGGTTCCATTCCTCATCACGACCCTCGGGTTCGAGACCTGTGGAGGGGGGGGGGACACCTACCTCTGCAACTTTGTAACGGACATTGGCTCACCCTCGTACCTACTTGTGTGCTGTTGTGTTGTGGTTGACGTTTGTTGGCGCCAAAATCACTTGTGCAACGGCAAGGACTCTCAGGTTTTGTGCCAAAACCATGAGCGGACGTGCAGGAAAATGTGGCCAAGTATTGTTGGCCACGATTGGTAAAAACTTTGTAACCAAGAACTGGATTGGTTAACAAACTCAAGAGCTGATTGGTTGTCCGGCGGAGCTCTCTATCCGACCGGAGCATATAAAAGTCAAGGGCTTCAGATTTCTTTAAATACCGATGGTACGGATGATTTACTTCGGTTTTCGTTCATAATCACTTACTTCTTTTTACGCAGTACCAAAAGTATTCCAAAAGTAAGTGATAATGAACAAAAACCGAAGTAAATCATCCGTACCATCGGTATTTAAAGTGATCAAGGAAGCTAAAAATCCTTCTATCTTAAAAACTGAGACTGCTAGAGAAAACACGTAATACGATGATGAAATTCGAATCCCACTTGAAATTCAACTTTCCCTGCAAGAGGGAAGGAATATACACAGCGTCGATGAAAGTAAAGCCGAAATCTAACACCGTTCGGGGAAAGAAAATTGCGCTCCACGCGACTCGGTTGTTTGTGATAGAACGAATAGCAGAGTGCCACAAAAGACTCAATAGACTGAAAGTACAATGCGAGAATCTGGAAGGGGTGCTGGAGATCGAATTGGGCAAAGTTTTAGTTGATCTTATTAGGAAGCAAGTGAAAGCTAATGTTGAGCGAAAATTAATTACTGTGCAGAATCGCCATCTCAAGAAACTGCATAAATTAGGGATTAGCCCTAACTTCGTACGCTAGGAGAATGTTTGCACCGGAAGGTCAGCGCAACGAAGTTTTTCCGAATGAAGAGAGAGGAAGTGCGGCCGCTAGTGACAGCATCACCGGAACTGAAACTGAAACTTCCGATCGGGAAAGCTGTACAGAGAACCCGACCGCGTGCGTTGACAGTATTATAGATGCGAGAGGGGGCGTTTGGCCGATATTACTAGAAAGGAAGCAGCACGGAAGGATTCTTCAACCTCACCCCTTTGTGTTTAATCTTTCCAAGCGTGATTTAAGTAAAGATGAGATTAAAATCCTTCAGTTAGACCAGAAATTTGTCCCCACACGACCAGATGCTCAACCAGAAAACCTAGCGAATTTGACTGCCGATGTGCAGGTGATCTTGGAAAGATATGAAATGGATCACAACATCTCGGCTGAGCTCAGACGTCGTAAAGGTCCATAAGCAAGGGTACCCCATGCGTATGATCCGATCCGGCCTAACAGGTGGACTGGTTCCTAGCACCCCGGCTCCAGAAATACATTTGGGGTGAGTGTGCATTAAGCAGCACTTCGGATTTTCTACAGAGGCTAGAAGGAATTAAGCTTGACGAACAAGACAGGCTGAGATCTTTTGACATTGCTGCATTGTTCCCGAGCCTTTCGCACCACCTTATTCTAGAAAAATTCGATGAGGCCGCAGAGAGGAACAAAGTGAAAAAAGAAGAATATGAGCTTGATAGGAGACTGCTCAAACTACTCCTGGCAAACATCCATGTAGAGTTTCGAGGAGTTACGTGTTGGCAGATTGCAGGTACCCCAATGGGATACTCCTCGTCCCTTAGGATCGCTGGGAACGTTTTGCAGAGCTTAGACGAACACGTTCTCCATCACCACCCATCGCTCAAGCTGTGGGTTAGGTATATTGATGATTCTTTCACAGCTGGGAGGGTCGAAGAAATGGACTCTGCTGAAAGGACCTTGAATGGATGGTCTACGGATTTGAGCTTCACCTCAGAGGATGAGCAGGAAGGAAGTCTCCCCTTCTTGGACACCATGATTCAAAGAGGAGTGGATGGAAAACTGAAGTGGAAACCGAACGAAAAACCTACACAGACCGAAAGAGGAATAGCGTTCTTCTCGGGACACCCGAAATCCCAACTCCTAGCTGTAACGAAAGGCGAGATGATGAGAATTAGGAGCAGGATCATGGATGTAAAAGAGGGTGAAAGCTGGTTCAAGAAAGCCAAAGAAAAATACTTGGAGATGGGATACCCCGCTTGGGCTATCAATGCAGCAATAAAAAGAGCGAAAGCTTGGCAGGACCCCCTCAGAAAGAAAGATAAAGAGAAGAACGCTGGAGATAGCCCCATGGCGGTGACCTACATGCCTGGAAGTAGTGAGCGGCTTAAGAGGGCTCTCGGTAAAATAGGAATACGTTGTGTATTCCGCAATCCCCAGAATATTCGGAAGCTTCTCGGCAAGAAAATCCTGGATGAAAGACAACCCGAAAATAGGACACCAGAGTTAGAACAGCATGAACCAGAACAGGACGAGAGACTAGCTATAACCGCAACGCAAGTAGAACACCATTACTAGACTAGGAGTAAGACGAAGAAAACGAGAGAAGTAGAAAGGGTAGACGGAGAAAAAGAGGAAGAAAGTGAGAAGAGTGAAGAAAAGAATGTTGACGAGAGTGATGGTGAAGAAGAAAAACAGATCTACGATGAGGGAAAGCTGCCCACTACATCTGGGGCAGTCTATTGGATACCGTGTAGTGACTTCCGTCTTGCATAAGTTAGCATAAGGGCCAATGAGTACGCGAAAGCCACTTCTAAGAGAGACAAAAGAAGCGCAATTGCCATCCACAGAATGAGAACGAGGCACGAGATTGACTGGGAAGGAACAAGAGTGATGCTTAAATCCAACACTGCAAGATAAAACGGTGCAACTTATCGTCCAAGACCCTGCATTTAAGCAGATTAATAAAATTGTGACCCCCGAACTGTGTGAAAAACTGGAGACGAAGTGGAAGAAGTTTCTCCCTATTACAACAGCGACACACAGAGGTTGACAGCGGCAACCTGGAAAGTTGATACATCGATGAAAAGGTGGGGGGGGCGGGAGAGAATTTGAATCATCGCGTTAGGTGTGGAAGTAGGACAGTTGATGTGTTTGCGTCTCATTGCCCAAGCCTGAGGAAGAATGCCAGTATAAGCATTCGATAATTTGCTAGTTTGGAGTAACTGGAACACTTTTGGTACTGCGTAAAAAGAAGTAAGTGATCAGGGCTGCAGAGCCCGGTGTTCTATTCTCGTTGATTCTTGTGTTGAGAATGTACAAATTATTGTAACCCAAATCTTGTCAAGATTATTCCGCATTAAATAAGGTTTAACTACTTCAAGTTTGGCTTCTACATTGAACACACGCTACAACTTACACATGGAGCCTTTTATCTGGACCTGGTTTGGTTCCTCTTGCTGGAGGCTCGATCCCACCACTGCCGGTGGGCTGGAGCCGGGCCCCAGTTTACAGCCTGGGTCCCTTTGACTCTTCTACCAAGATTCTTCCCATGTCACTATTGCCAGCTGAAAATGAAAGATTCTTGTGGTACATCAGTTCCTAACACGAACCTTCATCCCAACCTCTTCCACAATGACTAAATACAGATGCAGACTTATTTACGTTACCTTTTGGACTTGTATGTCAGCTGCCTGAGCGGGGAATCGAACCCAGGACCTTTGCAACCAAAGGCCAAGGTCCTACCGCCGAGCCAGACTGACACGGCCTTAAAAGGAAACTTTCATAGGCAGCATTTAACACGTGCATATATACATATAAACAAACAATGCATGTATCATGGTCAATCGACGATCGCTACCCCCTGCACATGTGTCTGCACAGCCTCCGTGAAACAAGGCCCTTGCACGATTCAGGCTCCTTCCACACCGCAATCCACTATCATTCTGCTTATTCTAAGCGCCTCCTTTGTAGGAACTATGCTCGGTCCGATTCTGTTTTCCTGTCACAATGCTCACAGCTTGGACTGGGCCCATGCACCCAGTTGGGGCCCTGTTTCAAACTACGATCCGCCTGCTGTCCTCTTCCTTGTCATCGATGCATCGGTTCCTGCTAGTCGTCTTATGATATACCTTTGCTTTGGACGCAACCGACGACTCTTCTCCGATCTGCAACCCTCTGCGCAACCTTCAGCTCGTTTACCCTGTCCAATGACCGTACTCCTAACTGTTCGATTCCCGGTTACCATCTTGGTCTGGACCCTTAAACATCATTCTGGCTTCTTGTCCACGACACGCACTTCACATCGTTCCAAAAGTGAAGAACTCGGTTCCCGGTTGCCTCTATGGTTTCCGATTGCCTTTTCGGTTGCCTTTACATACCTAATGCAAGTCACTCCCGAAGATGGGTCTCCGTTCCACCTCCCATGACACACACACCTGGCTTCCGCATCCCCTAACACACCTGGCTTCTGACTCTCTTCGAATCTTCTAACTCCCCGCGGTTCACCACCCTCCCCTCCCGGCCGCCCCCCCCCCCCCCCCCACTCTTCGCATCCCACCTTGCAATCACGCCTGCAATGGTATACTTATTTTTTCAAACACAGCCTCAAGCACAAATCTTGATTTCTGCATTACAACCCTTTCTTCTCTACGACGCGCGCTGTTTATACTGCTCCAAAGTGAAGAACTCTGTTACCGGTTACCTCTAAGGTTCCCGATTACCTTCCGATTGCCGGTTACCTCTACGGTTCCCGATTACCCTCCGATTGCCGGTTACCTCTACGGTTCCCGATTACCCTCCGATTGCCGGTTGCCTCTACGGTTCCCGATTACCCTCCGATTGCCGGTTACGTCTACGGTTCCCGATTACCCTCCGATTGCCTAGTCACGCCTAAGACAAAGAACACTCCCAAAGACTGGTCTTCAATCCGCCCTACGCGGTCCTCGTCCCCGGTTCCCCTGACGCAACCGGCTTCCGAAGCTATTAAAGTTTAGAACTTACGACGGTTCCTGAACCCGTCGATTCCCAGTTGCCACTGGTGAATCCCTTTCTCTCCGAACCAACGATTTCCCTTCTACCGCATGACACGGTTACCTCTTCTCCGATTCCCTGTAGCCAACCTGCGCCGAAACATGACTTACGATCCCTCAGCGAGGTCTCGTCCAAGCCAAGGAAGCTTCTGCCAGACTCAAATTACAAGTCAAGACTCGCAGAGCTGCTGCTAAGAAGGCATCTTCTTCTACTGACTCGTGCCACCCAGCCTGTCCTCACGATCATCACATAGCATTAGTTCTGCTCTACCTTGTGCTAGCGGTCCCCTTTATGAAAAAAAAAAAGTGTGACACTAACTTCTTCGCCGATTCCCACCAGCCAGACGGGTCCCTCCGGGGACCTACGTTCCCTTAGTAAGGAACTTGCCTGCACAAAAACAACAATATACAAGACTCAAGCTCGCAAGACGGCTGCTAACTACCTTCATCTCACACAGGTTTCTCTTTTGGACTTGTCTTCTCGCTCCTCTTTGGGCATCCACTCATTAGTTTACAAGTTCATAGCTTCATGAACTCTCCACTTCGTATCTTCAAGCAGAAGGCACCCCCGATTTCCGGTTACACATTGGCTTGGTTCTCTAGCATTAAAATCGTCTCACGGTTCCCCCATCCTCGTCGTCTTCTACCCATCCTGTTGACACTTCAACAACAACTCCACCGCCACTATTGCCAGCTTCCCAACAGCTGCACCCTTCCCTTCAGCTACAATTCTAAGAGATGCTCTAGTCCGCGGTGTTCATCTCTCCGCTCATGAACTAGAAAATTTGGACTTCAATATCAGTTTTGTGCTATCGTTCACCGAGCCTTCGGGACTCCACAGTTTTGTGCTCTTCGGGCCTCCACAGCTTCGCTTTCCACTCTTCAAGCCACTACCGCTGCGCTACCTATGACATCCGGGCTGAAAACGCGGTGCTACGGGCAACCAACGAGGCTTACAGCAATGAACTCGAGGTAGTGCGAAGAAAATACCACACCCTTCGTGTCAATTATACTTTACTTAAGAACAATCATCGATGGGTGTCACCAATCCCAACATACTCTCCATGGAGGGCTTACTATTGTGCACGTTCACGCACCCCTCGGTTGCTTAATGCCCCGTCAACCGCACAATTTCGATCACCAACGGTTCCCTCCTCCCCTTCGGTTGCCGAGTTACACAACATCGCCCCTTCACCGTTGCCCTCGCCTTTCCTAGATCCTTCTGCAACTGCGTCGTCACATCACTCTACAACACCACTATTTACCTCCGAAGCACGATAGCTTACTTGGACTGACGCTTCATCGAAACATACGCCTGCCATTTCCAGCTACTCGGTATGCCAATATGACGACGCACCTAGCTTTCTTCCAGTATTTCATGGCATCGATCCCCACTCTGCACTACCTTCACGTGATCCTCCCTGTTCCCGAGCCAGGGGAGCGGCTTTCGGTTTCCTAATCCTACACTAATTTGCTTACCTTTACAACCTGCTTCTTTTCGGTCTCGAAGCATCTATTCCACTGGCCTCTCCTTCACTCAAGCGACCTACGTACTACGTGTCTTTGCCAATTTCTCTCCACGTTACCGTTACCACACTTACCTTCCCGGCCATCTTTCTTTCTGTCATAACACGTCATGTCAAAAAAAAAAAATAAATAAATAAAAGAGACAGCTCGTCTAGTGTTCATCTTGCCATTACTGAGTATGACCCCTTCCAAGTTCTCTGTTGTGTCCAACCCGACAACTCCGGTTCCCTCACAGTTACCACCGTTGCCACCTATAACTGACTGACTACCAGTTCCCGTTCCAGCGTCACTCCTCAAGGTTCCTCGGCTCTCCATCCCAGCAAGGTAAGCAGGTTTTGTGTAATATTACTTGTTTACCTTGCCCCCCCCCCCCTCCCAGGATGCAAGACCCCTTCCTGTAGAACTGTTATCTATTATCCAAGATGAAGAACGATCATTACAGTTCGCACCCTTAACCTCCCTCTCTTGAGATACATTCGACCCTGTGCCTCTAAAAAATCAAGCTGTCATGTTCCGCTGTGGGTAGGTTTTGGCTCTAAGGTTGTCTTGTCCGGGACTAGCTCCTTTGGGGGTGTTGGCTCGTAAGGAACATGACAAAGTCCTGCTAGAAAGTCTGCTATAAAAAAGGTAATGTTTATTTCATCGGCTATAAAAAGTCTAAAATACCAGGGCGTGCACCTTGTTGATTTTAGTTTTTATTGCCTAACTGAAAATATACATTACCTTTCATCCCGCCCAGCCTCCCCGCCACGATCTAGGTTCTGGAATTGGGAGAAATGATGTGGTTCGGCTTGCGCAGTCTGCTTACATAGGCTGACCCAAGCTTGCGCTTGCGCAGAACTATTACGAGCCCAGCAGGGAAGCCAACCTTCAAACTTCTAGGGAAATAAGCTAAAAATGGGGGAAACTGCTATAAAAAAGTAATGTATATTTTCAGATTGGCAATAAAAACTAAAATCAACCAGGTGCAGGCTCTGGTATTTTAGTCTTTTTACGATTAAAATTGTTGTTTTCACTTAATTCTGAAAATACTGCCCTTTCGTTATTTGCTAAAATTGCCAATTTTATGCTCTTTGCCCAAAATTTAAAATACAAACTTGCATAGTTCTCCACCAGGTGCTCTTGCTTATATCCCAGCAGGCCGACTGGTTTTCCACTGCTTTCACCCGATGCAACACCTTCAGAATCTTCGGTTTTGCCTCTCCCTCTTTTTGAGACTAGGAGTGAGCGTCAACTCCGCGAAGTCATGGAGTCCAACCGGCTCAATCGTGTTTCTAGGAGCAGGATTTGAGTCTGGCAACTTCATAATTCGCCCGTCGCCAGACAGGCTCTCGAAACAAATCTTGGTGTTGAATGGTCTCCGCCACACGACGTCCACAGAATGGATTGTGGCAAATATCCATCTGTTACATGCTACGCCATTATGTTTGATTATTGTACCACTGGCTCCCTTCTCAAGTAGTAACCTAAACATCCGCTAATGCCATTGCCCCTTGAGGTGATGTGGGAAGAGCCTCTTTGTATGTCTTTCAAACAACCCTAAGTGTTTTTCAACGGCTAAGAGGGGGTTACTTTTCTCGTTATTTTGTAAAGCCTTCTGCCTCATAATTCTAGATTAAGGTAGTGTTTAATTTGAAGCCAAGGAGTATTTGTAAGTTTCTTTGCTGACAAGGTGGCAGACAGCATGCGACATATGTATTTTCTAATTATATGTTATTGTTTACATATAATTAAATTTCCGAATTACATTTCAGCCCATTACCGGTTCTATTACACCTGGTCAAGTGGTTCTTGCGCCGTACCATGATGTTCAGACATTGTACTATCGAGGGCGTGTAGATAGTGTCTCCGGTTCAGAAGTGGAGGTTGGTAATTATTACTTGTATTGATAAAGGATTCACTCGTATATATATGTATGCATGCATGGTTAATGGTTATGTACATGTATACCGATTATAGAGTTGGTTTGAGTTTTTAGCTGACCCAGTGTTTACAAAATATTAAATTTTTGTTTTTTAATATGTACTGAACCACCAAAACTCTTCCCAGTCATAATATATATAAAAAAAATAGAGATTATCGAATTGGTGCCCCGTTGTAACCCTCAGAATAATATTGAAAATATGTGATTACTGTATGTAACCACAGTTCTAGGGTTGGGACGGTTAAACGTTTAAACGGTTAACCGGAATTTGAACGTTTAAACGTTTAGCATTTTTCGTTTATTTATAACCGAAAAAATGGGAAGAGAGTACTAAATTTGTAAACATTTGGTTGGAAGGTGTCAGTCTTATGTTTTGTCTCGCATCATACTTAGCTTTTTTTTTTTATTAATTATTTTATTCTGATTGGATATCCATAAATTTTATTTATATAATGTACAGTAAAACCACAGTTATCCGAACTGAGGTTTTATTGTATCCAATTATCTAAACTGCTCTTGGCCAAAGAAATTGCTACACTTCCTGAACTGGGGGATCTTGGAATGCTGACAGCCACTGGTTATGCTTCTGCAGTATATTTTACCCACTCTGCCATTTTTTAAATGTTTTTATTACCTTAAAGTTGTTTAAAGTCCTCAAATATTAACGAGCGTCGACAGCGCTCACGCAATCCATTGTGGGCCGCCATCTTTGGCTCCTAGCAGGCTGTACACAAAGGACGCGAGCACATTTGCTCCAATGGAAACGGCTGTTACTCGCTTTGCGTGACGTCATTTCATGACTGGCCCCGACGCGTTCAGCAGGCACCTAGCATGAATCAACCAATCGGAGCTCGTGATACTAAAGGAAGCACCAGCGGCCGTTGAAACGCAGCAGTTTATTCGTGGAAATTAATGTCAACATTGATGGCAGCCGGAAAGGGGATTTCCCCGGAATCCCCAGCGTTCAAACGCGACAAGACAGCGGCTGCATGTTGTTCCGTGATTAATGTGTCACGATCGCTTAAACCACGTGTTATTTTCATCATACGACTCCTACAACAAAAATAATAATCAAGGTAAATAAAAAATGTTATGATTAGGCCTACTGCAAGATTTACTTTCCGCATCGACCGATCAAATAGACAGAAAAAACTGGTACCCGGTGTTTACTACTAGTCTGTTATAATTCGATGAACTTATAGGTGAAGTTTGAAAGGTGTTAGCATATTTTTTTCCCCCGATAATGTTTTCGGACTTTACCGAATATCAACAACGATCGTTTATAATGCTTTAATTTTTTTTTTTAAATAATTTGCGGTACAATTTAAGTTCATCTTTGGAAATGTAAATGTTGGTTGTTTAGTTTTAATTTTAGTTAAACAACAATGCAGGTTCCAAAGCTTTTTTTTTTTTTTATTTTGTTGGAGGGGGGGGGGGGAGAACCGTTTAAACAATAAACGGTAAATTAGGTTCGTTTAGTAAACGTTTAGGCAAATAACCGGTTTTCCCCAACCCTACGCAGTTCGTATGTTTTAAGAGAAATCGTAATGTTATAATATTGCCAGTTGGAACAGTTGACATTGCCATGAAAATAGTTTAAAGCGAAGCTAGAGTAAATCTTAAAAGTTTTGCACTCCGAAGACGGCTAACAATTGTGATAAAATATTTCCACACTCATTTTGAGAACAATTTTTTGCTGACTGAGACGATTAGTGTTGCAAAACAAGTTAGTTTGATAACGATTCTGTTAACGTTAATGATTCCATGCAGTGAGCTGCGATGCCGTTGTCGTCTTTTTTATTTCTCACATTGGCCATGTGCTGTCCTATTCTCGTTCGAATCCCCTTCCTTGTCTCACCGATGTAGACGGCATCAGTCTCTCCATGGAATTTTGAAATCGCCTTCTCCTGTATTCTTCACTCCACCCATCATTTCTACGTCCTTCTGTTTTTGCATCTTTTTTACTATTTTTTTCTTCATTCACTCTCAGATCCTTTATTTTCCCATGTATTTGTTTTTTGATGTTATCACTGTTTCTCATGTACGTCGTGAAGCAACATTCATCCAGCACCCTCTTAATTGGCCCACTGGTCCCTTCTAAGTGTGTGTCGGTCCTTGTACTTTTCTTCCTTCCTTCCTTCACATCTTCCCTCAGTGTATTCTTGTCACTGCAGTCCAGTCACTTTCTTCCTCAGATCATTTAAGAGTCCTCCCGGGTATCCCAGCTTTAGGAATTCTTCTTTCGTTTGTTCCATGTGCCATCTTTCGATCACTTTGTGTCACGCGAATTCCTCGCCACTCGTCGAAATTCATTCTTCGCTATCACTTTTAATTATGCCTTTGGGTGCCCTGTTAACATCGGCTTCCTATATGGGTCGAACCCAACCCTTTTTTCCTCCGTCTATTCTCTTCAACAACACGTCGAGAGTGCCAGTCTTCCTTCTCTTCTTCCAGCGTAAACTCGACCCCTTCTCTCCAGGTGTTAACCTTCTGCAACAGTTTTTCCAAGTCCCGCTTCTTCATCACAGCAAACACATCATCCACGAACCTCTTCCAGATCCTACCATCTCGTCCAAATGATGCATCACGAGGTCCGCTATTATTGGGCAACTAGAGTAGCCCATCGGAGCTCTTCTAGTTTGCCAATATATGCTACCTCCAAACTCAACGTAAATATGCGAAAGTAGAACTTTCAACATCGCACGATCCTTCTGAAACTCCTTTCTTGGCACTTCCCATCTCCGTCTCAATAGCGCCAGCATCTCTAGAATCAGTCGATGTGATAGGCTAGGAAACAGGCCTACCACATCGAAAGACACAAGGTCTTCATCCTCCTCCAATATTAAATTTCTCACCACATCAACCATAGTTTTTGCCTCAAAAACCATAGTTTTTGAGGCATTCTTGGAAGAAGTTGCATCATTTCCTCTTTCGACAGGTGGCCTTTTTTAAATCTTTCAATAGCGAATTTCAAGTTTTACACTAATATTGAGTCGAATTGTCGGCAGTTTTTTCACCAAAAGATGTATTTTCAGTCGCACTTCGAGCGCCCATGTATACCCACACAAAATTTCTTCCACATCAGCTGCTAGGTTTGCTCTCACGTTTAAATTCTCGTTTTTCTTTACAGGATTAAATTTCCAATCCATATTTAAAACACTGAGCTCATCCCTATCAAGCTCCACTTTTGACTGGTTTATTACATATGGAAACACACAACTTTTTTCACTTCCTTTTCACCTTTATCCAAAATTCCTTCAGGCCTTCTCATTCTGCCTTCCTCCTTCGCCCTCCTATACGATTCTTCATGCACACCAATCTTCAACTTCACATGTTTTTCGGTAGTCACTCTGTCCATTTTATTCGACCCTTTATATGCTCCTGCGTCCTTTTCCACAATTCTTCCCCTAACTTATTCTCCAGCATTCCTTTTAACATAAACGCATTCGTCCGAAGTCTCCTCAATTCACCGTGGCAATCGCCGATGCGCGCTACTAAAAACTTGAATGCCGCATGCTTTGCGATCGCGTGGCCGCGCACACCTCTGGACTTAGGCTATACCGTCAAGCTACGTGGCACAATTCTCTCTCGTTACAAGCAAGATTATACGCCAAGTGGCATTCAAACTTACAAATTCGATCACAACATTTCACAAGCGTCCTCAATTTTGTTAAAACTAGGGTTGGGAAAAACCGGTTATTTGCCTAAACGTTTACTAAACGAACCTAATTTACCGTTTACTGTTTAAACGGTTTCCCCCCCCCCCCCAAAAAAAAAAAGCTTGGCAACCTGCATTGTTGTTTAACTAAAAATTAAACTAAATAACCAATATTTACATTTTCAAAGATAAAATTAAATTGTATCGTAAATTATTTAAAAAAAAAGTTAAAGCATTACGAACGATCGTTGTTGATATTCGGTAAAGTGTGATAACATTATCGGGAGAAAAAGGACGCAAACACCTTTCAAACTTCACCTACAAGTTCATCGAATCATAACAGACTAGTAGTAAACACCGGGTACCAGTTTTTTCCGTCTATTTGATCGGTTGATGCAGGAAGTAAATCTTGCAGTAAGCCTAATAATAACATTTTTTATTTACCTTGATTGATATTTTTGTTGGTAGTGTTGTCAAAACTGGCGTGAAATTACTTTTGTGTGATGAAAATAGCACGTGGTTTAAGCGATCGTGACACATTAATCACGGAACACACACAACAACATGCGGCCGCCATCTTGTTGCGTTTGGACTCTGGGAATTGCCGGGAAATCCCTTTTTCGGCTGCCATCGATGTTGACATTTACTTCAACGAATAAACTGCTCCGTTTCAATGGCCGCTGGTGCCTCCTTTAGTATCGTGAGCTCCGATTGGTTGATTTGTGTTAGGTGCTTGTTGAACGCGTCGGGGCCAGTCATAAAATGACGTCACGCAAAGCGGGTAACGGCCGTTTCCATTGGAGCTAGTGTGCGCGCGTCCTTTGTGCACAGCCGGCTAGGAGGCAAAGATGGCGGCACGCAATGGATTGCGCGAGTGCTGTCGACGCTCGTTAATATTTGAGAACTTTAAACAACTTTTAAGGTAATAAAAATTTTTTTTTAAATGGCAGAGTGGGGAAAAAAAATTCTGCAGAAGCACAATCTGTGACTGTCAGCATTCCAAGATCACCCAGTTCAGAAAGTGTAGCGATTTCTTTAGCCGACGTTTTTCGGTATTTTTGGCCAAGAGCAGTTCAGATAATCGGATACAATAAAACCGCAGTTCGGGTAACTGAGGTTTTACTGTACATTATATAAACAAAATTTATGGATACGCAATCAGAATAAAATAATTTTAAAAAAAGCTAAGTATGATGCGAGACAAAACATAAGCCTGACACATTGCAGCAAAATGTTTACAAATTTAGTACCCTCTTCCCACTTTTTTGGTTATAAATAAACGTAAAATGCTAAACGTTTAAACGTTCAACTTCCGTTTAAATGTTTAAACGTTTAACCGTCCCAACCCTAGTTAAAACAGCTTGGGAATGTGCTTCCCGGATTTCATTGAATAAACTGTTCGTTGTGTTACTGTGAAAGTTTTCGTCAAATTCAGAGTTATAATTCGGAGACTTATAACTGGGATACCTGGGAGGACTCTTAAATGATCTTAGGAAGAAATTGGCCTGTAGTGAGAAGAATACAGTGAGAGAAGATGTGAAGGAAGGAAGAAAAGTACAAGGACCGAGAGTAGTGCCTACACACTTATAAGGGGTCAATGGGCCAATTAAGAGGGTGCTGGATGAATGTGGCTTACGACGTACATGAAAAATGGTGATAACGTCAAAAAACAAATAGAGGGGAAAATGAAGGATCTGAGAGTGAATGAAGAAAAAAAGAGTAAAAAAGACGCAGACACAGATGGATGAAGAAATGTTGGGAGGAGTGAAGAATACAACAAAAGGCATATACAAAATTCCATGCAGAGACTGATGCCGTCTACATCAAACTTTTGTCGTAATGCCTGAGAAGATGGCAGCCAGCTATTGAAAATTTGCAAGAAGTAGACACTGTCTTGTTTGTGAAAATGAGCGGTAAATATTTTAATTCTCCGAATTAAAACTCCGAATTTGACAAAAACTTTCACAGTAACACAACGAACAGTTTATTCAAGCCAGTTTTCATTCTACTAGTCCTGTCTCCACCCACCGACACTCCTCTCCATACACTCCGCATCCCTTCCATGCAAGCCAATTCCCTCGCCAACTTCGGGCCGTTGTTCGCCACATTAGATTTTACAAATCAAGCGACGCTTTCTCACTCATCTTACGGCTAACCGTATCTCGACCACCAGTCTCTCTATCTCTCGCCTTTCCCCTTTTTACGGGAACGGGG
>JAHWFP010027986.1:60764-73913 GCA_023313725.1 Lithobius niger
CGCATGCTGCCCTTACACTCAGCTTGAGCCTGAAAGCATGGCCACCTGTTTTCCTGCCTGCTCCGTATCGCCTTCACCTGTTCTACCTCAGCTGGCCAGTGCTTCTCAACCCGTTCAGCCTGGTCTTCCCTAGGTTACGGTCTGGCCATTGCATTTCAGCCAGGCTGCCACCTATGAACAATCCAGCAGCTCCATCTTGATAACTGGTGTTGCCATGTTGTTTCTTCCATGACACCACGCTCCATGTTCTGCCACCCCGCCCGCTGTTAAATTTACCTCGGACCATTCTTTCTACCTTTGAACATCCACCTTTGATTGGGGGAAACCTTCCTTCTCAGTTTTCTCTCCTTATCCACTGCCAACTTGTTTCGGTCCCCCCCCCCCCCGTGACCCTAATCTTGGCTGAAAAATGTGCTGATTCAGGACTGATAGAAATTCGGGGGAATCCCTCCGTACCATGATGCCTCGCTCCACCACCCTTCTACCCTCCTGGTGCCGCACTCCGGGACGACTGCGCTCCGGCCTCGAGCCTCGTTCACTTGTCCCGTCTTATCGACGCCATTTTCTATGTGCGACATCACGCTGCTGCTTTCCGCCACCGGGGCCCTAACGGTTTGGCGCAAACTTCTCGCTTCTTTGTTCCCCCTCAACAGGTCTGTCTACATGCAACATGTCGTCCGATTCCTCTTCATCCGAAGATCCACTGCCTCTGCCTCTGCCACCGAATGTTCCAGTCCCAGGTCCGTGTGGGTGTATCGGATTTACCGGTCAGAAGGCCCATTTTGACCCTCACCCCTGCTGTCAATACCACAGAAACTGTGACGACTATCCAAGTGATCTTCCATCTGTGTAAAGATTTGCCCCACTCACTGAAAAGCTACCCGACGAAGACAAAAAGAATCACGACAAAGGGTTGCCCAATGGAAAAGCAGAAAGCGGAAGGTCGAGTTCCTCCTCCAAGTTCTAAATCTTCCTCAGTTTCTACCCCTATGTCCGTTCCACTCGGTAACACTGTGTTTTCACGCCCAAGCACCTCCCGGGCTTACTCCGAACCGCCACCCCGAAAGAAGACAAAGCATTCCTTTCCGCATCTATCACTCCCTCCCGTGGATCAGCCTGCTCCACTTGCTCCTCAGCGCCCAATCTTACGCATCAAGGTAGCTCGTCCTGCTTTAGCTCTGCCACGCTCCATTTGCCTCTCCACTCCTACCGCTTCGGCTCCCCAAACATGTCCCTCACACACCATTACCTTTGCGCCACCGGTACAACCACCACCGCTCCTGGCATCTCCTCTTTCTGCTCCGCCTGTCACATTTCCCCTGTAACTACACCTCCATCCTCGGGACCTGCCTCGTTCCCACCTGTCTCGGTTAACTGCTCTACACTTACTTGTGGCTTCACCCTTTCCGTGCAAGACATAAAGGAAGTAGACATACGATTCATTCTTGCCATGGCGGAGGGATTTTCTTCCGAGTTTTCCACTCTGCTGACCGCCAATGCCGCTTTGTCACAACGTCAGGATCCCGCGCAGTCGCAGGCTCTCCAAGAAGAAAATGCATGTCTACAGACCAAAAATGAGGCCTTCCTGGAGGACTGGGAATATTTAAATTGCCGCCATAACTCCTTACGTGTGAACTATGCACTATTAAAGGCAAACCGCTCCTGGTTTTCACCCATCCATTCTCTGTCTGTTCCCCCGGTAGTGGCTTCTTGTGTACCGTCTCCATCCCTCTTCAACGTACACCGCTCCGCCCCACCTCCGCTACCATTACCGTTTCGTGATCCGTCGGGCACGGCAGCCCTTTCCTACACCCCACAGTCACCTCCACCATCCGGCCCCGCATCAGCTTCACGTCCGCTCCTAGCCGCTTCTCAAGACTGTGCCTGTTTATCAAGCTATTCTGTTTGGCAATTCGACGATGCTCTGGACTTTATCCCTGTTTTCTCGGGCATTACCCAACACTCCTCCTCTTCAACAAGGGACCTCCCCTGCTCCCCCTGCCGCCACAAAGCCAAGGGGCTAGCTTTGTGGGGTTTCGCGTCCAACCTTAAGGGCACCGGTCCGCGAGGGCCCTGCCACGTCATTCTGCTTCACCGCCTTGAGTTTCGGGTTATGCACCCTCGTCATGAACTTTGTTCCCAACAGGCTGCCTGCTCCGGTCCGTCCTCATTCTCCTCTACAGTGCTGCGGTTTTTAATTACTACCTGTTTCATTGGATTTGGCCTCTACACATCATCCTCAGAACTCTGCTTTGCTCCCATGCTATCGGCTGTGCATCCTGCCTCTTGACGTCCATGCTCCTTCCGGATCAAGACCAACAGCTCCCGTTCCCTGGATAGGTAGACCAGTTTTCAGTATTTTTTTTTTTTTACGTGAAACTCTACCTTACCCCTAGGTGTAAGATCCCTCGGAATAACCCTTTCCTCACTCAACACTTCTCCCTTGGGACCGTGGTTCTCGGGAGCGGGTATGGGCCCACTGGGTTGTCTTCACCGGGATACGTTCCTTGGGGTACCGGCTCATAACGCGGGTGTGAACCTAGCCCACCAACCTAGGCGACGAAGGCTGCTAATGAAAAACAGGTAATGTATATTTTCGTCAGCTATAAAAAGACCAAAATACCAGGGTCTGATCCTGGTTAATTTTAGTTTTTATTGCCTATACGAAAATATACATTACCTTCACCTGCCATCATCCCCTCTATTGGACCTAAGTTCATGAGGTAGGAGAAGGATGAGATATATGCTGCGCTCCGGTTATATGGGCAAACCTTGTTCCGGTCATGCGCTATGGTTACGAGCCCAGCTGGAAAGTCCACTTTTGATCTAGAGGAATTGAGCTCCACAAAGGGGGGAACTGCTAATGAAAAACAGGTAATGTATATTTTCGTATAGGTAATAAAAACTAAAATTAACCAGGATCAGGCTCTGGGATTTTTGTTCTTTTTTTTTTTTGAGAGAGAGAGATTTTGAATGGTGCTAGTTTCATACCTGTCGCCTAACCCAATAGTTTCTGAGCCTGGAGGAGAGAACATTGCTCATGCTTGAGCACCTGCGGAAAGCATGTTAAAAAAAATATTTTTATAGCCGACGATAATATACATTTACCTGTTTCTCTATTAGCGGTTTCTCCCCATTTGGAGCTCATATCCCAAGCTTGAAAGTTGTCTTCCCTGCCATGCTCGTAACCTACCGTCCTTCACTGCGCATGTGCGAATGCTGGCTTCCTTTTTCTTCCTAGGGCAACTTCTGCGTGTTATTGCTCTTGAGTTCTCCTGTCTTCTGGCCATCTCTACACCTACAGACCGTCCCTGCCATTAGTGCACGGTCCTCTAGGGAGGACCGTTGGTCGGGCTTTGTCTCGATCCTTCCTTGCAGCGGACGTCTGCGGACCGGGAGTTGGCGCCCGGCCCGTTGCCCTTTGTGGGCCGCGTCTGCTGCCCGCCTTCCTTCTTAAGGACACAGCTTCTTTTGTCAGCTATAGGTGCGTTGTTTTCGGAAGAGGACCGTTGGTTGGACCTGGGCCAGCCACCTTTGAACCAGCTTCCCGGTTCTGTTTATCCATGGACATTTACAAACCGGGACAAGGACTCAACGGGACTTTTTATGGACCCCATCCGCTGACTGCCCACTTTCTTGAAGATGTTGCCGTTACGGCTAGTATAGGAACATCAATTTCGGACAAGGGCCTTCACTTGGGCTCGGGTCTAGTCCCTTTTGAACGGCCTACTGTCCACTTCCACTCCTGATGGTGCTATTGCTTCCATCAGCTGTCAGTACCTCAGTCTCTGAAGAGGAGCTTCAATGGTTTTGGCCCGATTCCCTTTGACCCGAATTTTCGGTTCACTTTTGTGTGGGCACCGAGGGTAGGGTCTGGCCTCAACATCCACTCGAGGCCTTTGGGTATACCACAACTACGATGTGCCTGCCTTCTTAACGACGCTTCTATTCACGTCTGTTATGATTCCTGCTACGGATATACAATTCGTGTGTTCAGACTCCCGGGGCCGGGGGACCGGGCTTCAATGCCCAGACCGAGTTTATGGTGGTCCGAGTCCATAATTATCCACCTGTTTTCTTGGGATGTTGCTACTGTTTACCAGTCATCTCACAACTACAACGATCCCCCCCATGCGCCAGACGCCTGGGGATCGGGAACCGGACACCGTCGCCCGGACCCGGGCTAGGCCCTCACATGCTACGTTCTGCCTGTATTCTTGTATGATCCACCACTCGACAACTGACGCCCGAGCATCGATCCGTCTTTCCACGTTCCTTTCAGGTACCTAGGCTCGGGGTCCGGGACTAGGCCTGTAACCTGGCGGTACCTTATTCACGATTCCGTTTTGATTCAGGTCTCCCTAACTCTGTCACCGTTTTTAACAGGACTCCAGGCCTTCGGTCGTTGCCAGGCTGTTATCCGTTGCATCCCGGCATTAACTTCGTTGTGTACATGAATCAATGCTTCCTCAGTCTCGGCCCGCTGTCCCCCTTGGGCCTTATTCTACGATCCTTCGGGCCCTAGGTCTGCTAGGGACGGACAAGGGGACTACAGCAACATATTCAGTACATGGTCCGTTGATTGGGCTTTGGATCGATTCTTCCTTACACCATTTTTCGGTTTTGCTTGTCCTCTGATGCCTGCAGACCAGGACTGGGACTTGACGCCCGGTCTGTTGCCCTTTGTGGGCCGTGTCTGCTGCCCGCCTTTCTTCTATAAAGCACAGCTGTTTTTGTCAGCTGTACGTTTCCCTGGCCCAGCCACTTTTGAACCTACTTCCCGGTTCTACTTATCTACGAACATTTACAAACCGGGACTGGAACTTGGCGCCCGGCCTGTTGCCTTTCTGTGAATCTCGTCTGCTGTCCTCCCACTTTCTTGAGGAGATTGTTGTTACGATTATTATAGGAATATTGAGTCTGGGCAAGGGCCTTCACTTGGGTTCGGACCTAGTTCCCTTTGTACGGCCTACTGTCCGTTTCCACTCCTAATGATGCTACCGCCTCCGCCTGCTAGTCTGTACCACTTCTTCTTCTGGCCTTGCCAGCATTTTGAACCTTTTTGGTTCGAAGAGGCCCTTTTCTATTGCCAGACCTCCTAGACCGCTCCCATCCAGCGGCATTGGAAGTGACGGATCAGTCCTCACCGGTTGCACCACTCGTGACCCCCACCAAGCCTGATCTATTTAAGGTGTACCATATGTTGTCATCCTCGCCATCTAAAAAACAGAACGTCCTTCCGGCACTTGTTTCTACCAGTTCTCCGGCTAATTGCCGGGTGACCCCTCAGTCCGATTTCGTCTCCCTCTGCTCTCCAATCCTGCTAGGGGATCTGTTGCCCTCACAGTGGCACAAGCACTGTTCTTCCTTCATTGTCCTTCGTGACTTTGGTTCGTTTTCACTCTTCTGGAGCCCCGGTTCGTCCTATATACCCTTTTACCCTCACCTCTGCTCTCAGCATCATCGCTTCTGCGTCTAGGTACACATTCCAGTGCAGTGTATGTGGCTAGATCCCTTTTACACACAGACGTTTCATTCAACAACGACGGAAGGAATCCCTTTGGCGTGCGGCTCGGAAAAGCCTACGACGGGCCACCGAACAAGTAGGTTTTGTCTCAGCTTCAACATTCGTTCCGAAGAAAGCCAATCAGCAACACCCGGGTACTCAATCACCCTTTCTTCCGCTTCTATATAGCAGTATTTCCACTGCTGAACCGGCTAGCATGCCATCGGTTCCGCCCATAGCACCACGGCTGAAGAGAACCTCGGGCATGTATCACGAACATTGGTTCCTTCTCTGCTCCGTCCCGTCTTCCCAAGCACGTCAAGCCAGAATCCATCTCGTCTTCCCTGTCCTCTATTCCGGATCAGGACACCCCCCCCCCCCCCTTCGGTGGCATCATCTATTCCCGGATTACCATCACCAAAGAAGGTTCCTGCTCTTCCACATCAGGCCAGTGGGGCATCACCTATTTTTACCTCTGCCTTCCGCCGCTCCAGTGCCTTTTCCTTCAGCTTCAGTGATTCGGGCCGCTTTGATACAAGGCCTTCGGCTCTCAGACAAACATTTCCTTCATTTTCTGAATGGCTGCAGCGTGTTTCAACTGAAATGTCAGACCTCTGGACCATGGCCAGTGATCCTCCGGCCTTGTGAGCTGCCGCCACTTCTGCTGCAGCACTCCAAGACGACAATTTGTTTCTTCGTACCCAAATACTTCACTTGCCGCCGTACTTGGCAAATTGCAGGACGAAAAACCGCTGTCTGCGTATAAACTATGCCCTCCTTCGACATACGATGGCTTCGGTTTCACTAATCCCTTCTACTGTTCACGGTCACGCACCCGCCGGCTCCCTTGTGACCCAATCTCTCTGCACGATTCGATCCTTTCACCTACCCACAGCCGCTTCTACAGATACAGTCCGGACCACATCAATCCTGTCCGCCTTCCACTTCACCGATCATATCTACCTCCAAGGAGTCCCCTTGGTGTCCCCCCTCCTCCCCGGCCCTAAGGTTCAACCAGAACCATCACCATTGATTAAAGATTCTCCAATCATTTCGGCCTAAACTGATGCGGCCTCATCACAGGGTTGCCTGCGACCTTCCGCCTATGGCATGTGGCAATACAACGATGCAAATACTTTCATTCCGGTTGTTTGCTGTGATCACCCAACACTCCACCATTTCCAATCGGCAACTGCTTTGCCTTCCTTACCAATGCAAGGCCAAAGGTGTAGCGTTGGGATTCCGGGCTCTTCGTTGACATTTATTTTCACCTTCTTTTTGCATCAGGCCTGCTGCGGCCTCGAGGACCCTAGGTCGTGCGTTCCCAGTTCCTATCCTACTCTCGATTTACCGATCCGTTACCCCTCGGCCTCTCAACACTGTCCCAGACCGCATTCCCTACCTCTCGAAAAGGAAGAAGACGACACATTTTCGTGCGCGACTTTTGTGTTACTTTGCCTGCGACCTCTGTTCCTCGCTACAGCAATTCCTGTGCTATTGTGGTCTGATCCGACCCCTCCTTGTAAAAGCCCACTCACATGCAAGACAGTTCTTGTGCTTGACTTGCGCCTTGGCCACAGCCCGTATTGAACAGTATAGGGATTGCTTTAGCGGCTCTCTGTGCGTTCCTTCAGACCTGGATTCTGTCCGAGACACTTCACTACTACATCCCGACATGCTTCTGTATGTACTTCGTTGCCACTGACCTCCTTCTTGCTACCAAGTACCTCGTCTGCATCTGGACCTCCGGCCTTCCTTCCCGAATTATAAAGTAATGAGACTTTCGCCATTATGCATGCGACTCTTTTCCTTTGCCCAGGGTGAAGACTGCTATTCTTGCCTTTTCTGCGGATTTGTTCTCTTATTCTGGGCTCTCTACTGACCCCCGTCAGCACGCTACTCCCGGCCCGGACGGGCCTGTCCTGGCCGCTCCCTGGGGTTTTCTTTCCATCATTTTCCAGTCCACCCTTGCACCATTTCCTGTCACCTGCCCTGCGTTTGCAACAGGCACTATGACAGTCGTTCCAGGATACATTCCTTTGGGCAGCCGGCTCGTAACACGGGTATCGTTAACCTTGGCCCACCGCTATTTTTGACGAAGTCTGCTAATAGAAAAACGGGTAATGCATATTTTCGTCGTCTATAAAAAGACTAAAATACCATGTCTATGGCCTGGTTAATTTTAGTTTTTATTGCCTATACGAAAATATACATTACCTCGACCCGCCCAAGCCTCCTCCCCTCTGAAGGACCAAGGTTTCTGGAAGAGGAAAAAAATGAAGTACAGACCGCTGCTCCGGCTTTATATATGGAGGCCTGCGCTCGTACATGCGCAGGGAAGGGAGGTTACAAGCACGGCAGGGAAGACAACTTTCTAGCTAGAGATATGAGCTCCAAATGGGAGGAAACTGCTAATAGAAAAACAAGTAATGTATATTTTCATATAGGCTTAAAAAATTAAAATTAACCAGGCCCCAGACCTGGTACTTTAGTCTTCTTTTAAATATCTAAATTTGAGTTATGGGGAATTGAAAACATCGGTAACCGGTTGATACAGTGGTATTTTAAAGACATCTCCAAAACAATAACACAATACCATCAACGAATAACAAAACACACTCCAACAATTAAATTTTCGGAGAACTCCAATCTCCTTCTCAGAATAACGCCAAAACCACGAAAAAGTTTGTTTACATCACAGCGTCTTTATTCGAATCCAAATTGGAACGTGGTTTTCGTGGTTTTGGCGTTATTCTGAGGAAGGAGATTGGAGTTCTCCGAAAATTTAATTGTTGGACTGTGTTTTGTTCTTCGTTGGTGGTATTGTGTTATTGTTTTGGAGATTTGAGTTATGGTCTGTATCTTTACATTTTATACTCACACTGCAAGAGACAGTAAAAGTGTATTCCGCAACTAGCTCGGTTCATTTTTTTATTATGTCGATTATTATTATTTTCCAATCGGACCATAAAATGATCCATACATACATCAACAAATGTAGATTTAACTGGCCTAAGCCATACAAATAATCCGACAATGGTAAACACACCCGAAGCTAACAGAAAAAAAAAAAAATGGTGTAAGCCGTCAACTACATTGTGTCCCCCTACAACACGGAATGCCACACATTCATTCATGGTACTCCCTCTTTGACTAGCAAAGTGAGTAATCGTGTGCACAAAAGTGTTGGTGGACGCCAGTACCCCTGAGCGGAAGCCCCAAACTGCCTTCCTCCTGAAAGCAGCAGCCGACAAAAGATTGTTTACCACCAACAGTTGACCAACAGTTGACCCGTCTCATAGCATTATTGTAGCAAATAACGAAGCTTGTTCATGCTGGCTTTTCTATAGTCAATCCACAAGCTGCACGTGTACAGGCTGGCACAGTAAGCTTTTAGCAGGAAGTTCTTAACAAATCTGTCACAAGTGCCAAATTTAGCTGCAAGTGTGTTCCCAGCAATGCACAATGCTCGACACTGCCGGCGAATGTTCTCGTCATCACGTAGGTCGTCACTGATGATGTGTCCCAGATACCTAGTACTTTGAACATATTTCACCAGCTTTATTCCCAGCAAGGAAGATCTTTGGTATGGTAAAGTTCTTCCATCCACGACCTTTGGGAACGACTACCAGGCAAACCGATTTCTCAGGGTTAAAACACAAATCCAGCTGAGCTGCAGCGAGTACACAGATATTCAGTAACATTTGAAGGGACTTGGCGGAGGGGCACAGAATAGCGAGATCATCGGCATAACAAATATTGTTCACACAGATGCCCCCTCACGTGACAACCAATGCTTTTCTCAGCAAGAGACTGACTAAATGAATCCATATACACTCCAAACAAAGCAGGTGAAAGGATACTGCCTTGTCTAACGCCATTGCAAACATGAACCCCTGCAGAAACACAACCATTCCAAGGATCGGACATCACTTGCCCAGCGTACCACTTTACCAGCAGCCGAATGGCCCACTTCGGGGAACCCCCCCCCCTGTCCAGCAGCTTACCAAACAGGACCCACCAATTAACCCGGTCATATGCCTTGCTAGCGTCCAGAAGACATGCAAAAACAGGACTACCTTGAGAACGATAATGACAGATGATTTCCTTAAACACATGAATAGTCTGTTCGATGTTGTGCTTACGGTTGAATCCAAACTGGTTATCATAAGTCATCAAGTCTAATCATGAGGAGTTTCTCCAGGATCAGGGAGAGAATGCTTGCCAATGCAATGGGCCTGTAGTTGTTGCTATCAGTCAAATTTCCAGTCCTGTTTTTAGGAACAGGGTGATGGTGACATTCATAACCACCTTTGGCAGCCATGAGTGCTCAACACAAGCGCTAAACCCTCTACCTAGCAGCTCATGGATACCCCCCAGGCATACCTAAGAGGCTCTCGTGCCCATCTGACCCACAAAACTTCCCCAGACCAAAATTCTGACATGCTTCACCCACTTCCTTCGCAGTCTTTGACGTCCTGAAGGACAGGATCACTTTGCGTCGACTTGGTCTCACTGTTGAGTAAGCCCACAGATTGGCAATATTCTGATTCCCCAAAACCGTCAACAACTGTGGTCACAGAATCCTGCCTCTTTTTCTTATTGATGACAGTCAGAAGCCACGCCAATCATTCTGCATCGCGTTGTTCACAAGGGCATTATTGCGATGCTCGGTCTCCCTCCATTTGCAGTAATGCAGAGCACTCTTGAACGCCTTCCTTTTGGCCACTACGTTCTCGTAGACCATGCCGTGTTTGTGAAGACCGTTTTGTTTCCATATACGAAACGCAGCTTGGGAACCTTCTTACACTTCCTTAACGCAACTATTCCAGCCAGGCACTACCTTGCGGGGATATCCCTTGCGATTAGAGCCAGCATCTCGTGTCTTCGCCCCACGCAGACAAGGCGCAGACAAGGCACTTCAAAACTAGCCTTCTTTAGGGCCTCAACAACTCTACCAAAAAACACTTCAATAGCTTTCCTGTGAATGTTGCTCGCACACCTCGGATGCCTACATTCCACCACTTCCACGGGAAGAGCAATGTTTGACAAATACTTGCGTGTATTTTCTAAGTCCAACTTTTCTTGTTAGCACCCTTCGGAACCAGGATAGGACAGCAATCAAATCTATGAAACTGGAAGATTTCTGTCCTCTTCTGGGTCTAAGGTGTGCTAACTAAAAAAAAATTGGACTTTAAAAGTCTTGGGTCGTCAGTTTTTTGTGGACCACCCTGTATTAACACAAGGCCCAGTGGTCTCGAGCCCATGGATGTCAACACTGATCAACACCGGAAGGTAATCCGAGAAACTAACATCGTAAAGGATCTCGCGTCCTCTCGTGGAGTGGGCATCCGCTCCAGTCCCAACAATATGGTCGATCCAGGAGGTACACCAAGTAGAATCGCTGAGAAAAGAGAAAGACTCTTGAGTCTTCACCCAACCAATCGCTGTTTACAATCCTCAGGCAATTGTCAGTGCACCAGCCTTTCATTTCACCGTAACGGGTCGACCCAACATTGGTATTCAAATCACCCATCACAAAGGTACACAGCACAGCAAGTCAGTCAATAACCGCAGCAATCACCCCCAGGTAATCGTTGAACTTCTCCCGGTTAACATGGTTGTCCACAGGAAGGTACACATTAATGAGGCCAAAGGCAACCGTTCCACTTTCACAGCGGACTACACAGCGGACTTCCGATACCGGTTCCGATTATCACATGGTAGTGTCACAGCAAATTGAACAAAATTAATACTGTAGTAATGAATTATGTTCAGGGAGTACAGGGTTCTGCTGTATCAAATTTTTATAATAAACATACATTTTTAAACGAAAATTTTGATGTATACACATTTGTATAATTAAAATTAAAAATTAAATTAAAAAATTGGATTAAAATTTTTTTTAAATTTAAATAATGTGTCACTTTTTTTTTTTCGATAAGGTTTTTTGCTTCCTGGATTAATGCCAAGCCCTTTTTCTACTGGCGTTAATATGATGTAAAATTTTTGCTTTCCGAACGTATCAGATTTAATTTTTTTGTTAAATAACTAGAAAATTGAAACTATTTTTTTTAATTCTGCTCTGGACCTGCATTTTTAAATAGGATCTCAACTATCTCATACCCTTGGAAAAGGTAAAGTAGATGACAATATCAAGTGATTTAGTGATCTCTGCCGATTTTTGAAAGGTAGTCGGTATCGGCCAATCAAGATAGCGGTTCCGGTACCGGTCCGATACCATGGAACCGTAATCAGAACCGGAATCGGTATCATAATCGGAATCGGTACACCACTAGTTAATGTAGATGTGCACATGTCGGAACAAAAAAATATGTATACAGTATTAGACAGCCTTAGAATTTACCTTTATTTCCCTCTTAGGTATTCTTTCTGGACTACGGTAATGTTTCACGTGTTCCAAGGCGTCAGTTGAGAGCTATTGATGCCGAGAAATACCCCCAGTTGCTTCAGACCCCATCACAGGTATTCCGTTCGATTAACATGTAAAATAAACAGTGTGTTATGGAGGTCTTTTCAGATCTTAATAAGTGTTGATTTCATAGTGGACGACATGGCACTGACAAAATATGACAAAAAAAGAACTATTGGTTTTAAGTATAGTTTTAGTAAAGACAAGTAATCTCCATGATCAGATTTTTCAACTGCTTTGAAATTTACTCTTTGAGTACAATGAGTAGGGATTCCAAAAATGGATTCCAAAACGAGAAGTGAGTTTTGGGTTATGAAAATAAAACCTTACTACCAGAGGGTTAAATAAACCTCGCGGAAATTTGGAGAGATTTTAAATTTTCATTTTACCTCTAATTTTAGCTTAAATTCTTTCAACTTAATGCTCTTTGCCCAAAATGAAGAAAAGGGTGCCTACCTTGTTCCCCACCATTGTTTTTACCCCTACAACGTTCTACATTATTTTTTGTTCTGAGCACGATATGTGTGTTTTTTTGCTCAAGAGTTAGTGTTGTTTCAATACTAAGTTTACTTTTTTGGATGTTGGATTCTGAAGTTGTACTGAGTAAACATAAAAAAACTGTGATCATCATACCCTTTACCATACTTGTGATTTCGCTTTCGTCCCTACCCAGTTTGCCTACTACAGGGTTCGCACAAGGTGCTTGAAGTCCTTGAAAGTGCTTGAATTTGTTGGAGACAAATTCAAGGCCTTGAATTCCTTGAAATTATCTGCAAAGTCCTTGATCATCCGTGAATTAAAATTTTTTGTCGATATTTAAAAGAATGCCTTAGCTTTGAGCAAGTTAAAGACAAACTTTTTATGTGGTTGTTATTTTAAATAAGTTTGGGTAGGCTTGTGCATTTTTATCGCCATTATCAGCGATCGTACTGTAGTGTTCTAGACTACAATCAACATTAAGTAGCCTAACTTTCAAACACAAGCATTAAATTGTTCTATGGCAAGTGTAGCCTATGCCTATATGGTTCAAAACTTCTTTGGATTTTAATTTTATTTAATAAAAGATTTTTTTTTTTGCATTAGCCTGTTGAAAAATCACCTTAAATCGACGCTTATTTTCACAATCACAGGAAAAACAACAAATTTCCGCAAATTTTCGATAGTCAGCAGTCCTGGAGGTGGAATGGCTCAGGCGACTATCATCTTCAGG